>CABHPH010147573.1:20081-50435 GCA_902168325.1 Peromyscus nudipes
TTGGGGATTCAGTATGGTGGTTTATTAGAAAATTGGGAATCAACCTACTCAAGACACAGCAGTACCACTTTTGTGCACATACTCAAAAGATGCTCAATCATAACACAGAGACACAAGCTCATCTATGTTCATAGTAGCATTATTCCTAATAGCCAGAGCCTGGAAACAACCTAGATGCCCCTCAACTGAAGAATGGATAAGGAAAATGTGGTACATTTACAAAATGGATTTTGTTGATTTTAATATTCTCTCTCTGCCATTTAGTTAGTTTTAATAAGTGTGTTTTTTTCTATTTTGTTGATTTTCTCACAGAACCAACTCTTTGTTTTATTGATTCTTTGTATTGTTCTCTTTATTTCTATTTTATTGATTTCAGCACTTAGTTTGATTATTTCCTGTTGTCTACTCCACTTAGGTGTGTCTGCTTTTTTGTTGTTATTCTTGAGCTTTCAGGTTTGCTGTTAATTTGCTCTTATGGGATCTCTCCAAATTCCTCATGAAGGCACTTAGTGCTATGAACTTTCCTGTTAGCACGGCTATCATTGGGTCCCTTAAGTTTGGGAATGCTATGCATTCATTGTCATTGAATTCTAGGAAGTCTTTAAGTTCTTTCTTTATTTCTTCCTTGGCCCAGTGGTAGCTCATTAGGGAGTTGTTCAGATTCCATATAGACTTTTTCTTGTTTCTGCTGTTATTGAAATCCAGTTTTAGTCCATGGTGGTCATTTAAGATACAGGCAGTTATTTCAATTTATTGTTATGGTTATTGAGAATTGCTTTGTGATTCTGTACATGGTCAATTTGGGAAAGGTTCTATGAGTTGCTGATAAGAAGGTATATTCTTTGGTGTTCGGGTGACATGTTCTATAGATATCTGTTAGGTCCATTTGTGCCATAACATCTGTTTCACTATTTCTCTGTTTCTGTCTGAATGACCTGTCTATTGTTGAAAGTGGGGTGTTAAACTCTCACTATTATTGTCTGGGGTTCTGTGTGATTTAACTTTTAGTAATGTTTCCTTTACAAATGTGAGTGTCATTACATTTGGGAAATAAATTTTCAGAATTGAGACATCATCTCTGTGGATTTTTTCTTCGATGCTTATGAAATGTCCTTCTTCATTTCTTTTGATCAATTTTGGTTGGGAGTCTGTTTTGTTAGATATTACAGTAGCTACTTTAGCTTGCACCCTAGGTCCATTTGATTGGAAAATCTTTTTCCAAACCTTTACTTTGTAGTAATATCTATCTTTGAAGTTGAGGTATGTTTCTTGTATGCAGCAGAATGATAGATCCTGATTTCATATTCAATTCTTTTGTCTGTGTCTTTTAATTGGTGAATTGAGTCTAGTGATACTGAGGGATATTAATGATCAATGATTATTAATTACTGTTATTTTGTTGTTGGTGTTGGTAGTGTGTTTCTGTTTGTTTCTGTTTGTATGTATGTATATTTTCCTTCTTTGGCATTATTGTGTTTGTGTTTGTATAGTTAACTTCTTGGAGTTGGAGTTTTTCTTTGAGTGTTTTCTGTAGGGCTAGGTTTGTGGATAGATAATGTTTAAATTTGATTTTGTCATGAAATATCTTGCTTTCTCCATCTATGGTGATTGGCAGTTTTGCTGGTTATAGTAGTGTAGGCTGGCATCCACTGTGTCTCAGAGTCTGTTAGATATCAATCCAGGCCCTTCTTTATTTTAAGGTCTTGGTTGAGAATTATTGGGGTGATTCTAATTGGTCTGCCTCTATATGTCAGTTGGCCTTTTTCCCTTGCCACATTTAATATTTCTTGTTCTGTATGTTTAGTGTTTTGGTTATTATGTTGCAAGATTATTTCCTTTTTGGATCCAATCTATTTGGTGTTCTGTAAGCTTCTTGTATCTTTATATGTATGTCCTTATTTATGCTGGGAAACTTTCTTCTATGATTTTGTTAAATATGTTCTCTTTGTTTTTTTTAGTTGGATTTCTTTTCCTTCTATTCCTATTATTCTTACATTTGGTCTTCTCATAGTATCCTAGATTTCCTGGTTGTTTTGTGTTAGGAATTTTTTAGCTTTAACATTTTCCTTGTCTTACTGATGAATCTTTCCTCTATTGTTGTTGCTTGTTTTTTACTCTTTTGGGGGGCCTGCCACTCAGCTCCCAAATAAATCACACACGGAGGCTTATTATTACTTATGAATGCCTGGCCTTAGCTTGGCTTAGTTTCTAGCCAGCTTTTTAAAAATCAAGCCATCTATCTTTTGCCTCTAGGCTTTTCCCATTCTCTAACTTCTGTAAATCTTACTCATACTCCTAGCTTGCTGTGTAGCTGGGTGGCTGGCCCCTAGAGTCCTCCTCCTCTGGTTTCTAGACCTTAGGTCTTAGATGCTCCTACTCCAGTTTTCTCCTTCTATGTATTCTCCCTGCCTGCCAGCCCCACCTATCCTTTCTCCTGCCTTGCTATGGGCTGTCCAGCTCTTTATTAAACCACCAGGTGTTTTACACAGATACAGTAACACAGCTTCACAGAGTTAAACAAATGCAACACGAACAAAAGTAAAACACCTTAAAATATCCTATTATACTCTATTGTACATTCAGTGCCTGAAACTTTCTTTTCTATCTCTTGTATTCTGTTGGTGATGCTTGCATCTATAGTTCCTGTTCCCTCACCCAGATTTTCCATTTCCAAGATTCTCTCCATTTGTGTTTCTTTTTTGCTTCTATTTTCATTTTCAGGTCTTGAACACTGTCCTTTATCTCTTTTTTTCCCCTTAGTTTTCTTTTAGGGATTTATTGATTTCTTCCAATTTTTTGTTTGTCTTTTCTTTAATTTCTTTTTTGTTTGTTTGTTTGTTTTTCAAGACAGGGTTTCTCCATGTAGTTTTGGTGCTTGTCCTGAATCTTGCTCCATCGACCAGGCTGGCCTCAAGAGATCCTCACAGAGATCCTCCTGGCTCTGCCTCCTGAATGCACCACCACTGCCTGACTTTCTTTTATTTCTTTAAGGGATTTTTTCATATCCTCTTTAAAGACTTCTATCATTTTCATAAGGGCACTTTTGAGGTCTTTTTCTTATGCTTCAGCTGTGTTTGATTATTCATGTCTTGTCGTAAAATAGCTGGGTTCTGGTGATGTCATTTTGCCTTTTCTGTCATTGACTGTGTTCTTATATTGACATTTATGCATCTTGACATGGTATGATTATAGGTCTATATGGAGATTCCTGCATTTGAATTGTTGCATGGGTGTTTTGTTCCTTGGTTTCACTTTCCTCAATCTGTCTTCTTGCCTCTGGTGTGGTGATATATTGTGTACCCTACTAAACTTGCCTGAGGATCAGAAGAGAGGGCCAGCCACTAGATTAGACATAGAGGTCAGGCAGTGGTGGCACACATCTCTAGTCCCAGCACTTGAGATCTCATGCCTTTGCTTGGGAAGCACAAATGCCTTTAATCCCAGGAAGCAATGTGGCAGGGCAGAGAAAGGTATATAAGGTGTGAGGAAAAAGGAATTCACTTTCTTTAGGCTGAGGATTTCATAGAGGTAGCAACTAGTGGCTGGCTGCTCTGCTTCTCTGATCTTTCAGCTTTCACCCTGATATCTGGCTCTAGGTTTTTTATGAAAAGACCATCTAAGATTCAAATAACACTCTGGTAAAGCTGATGTATTATTCTAAAGTTATAGACCAGAATATGGAGCCCAGGATTGTGAGGACAGGCAGACCGTGGTCCCTAGATCTGTTCTGGCTTCTGGGTTCCCAAAGACCAGCTTGTCCTCCAGTACAGCTGCCAGGGATGGAGTCCCTAGATCTGGCCTGTCCTTTAGTAAAGCTGATGTCTGCTTCTAAAGATGTAGGTCTGAATATGGAGGCCTGGATGTAAACGAATTTCTAAAGAGTCTTATTAAATAAGACACACATAGCCAAATACAGAGGTTAATAGCCAAAGAGATCAGAGAACTAGTGAAAAGCCACAGCTAGCTTTATCTTACCACCTTGCCCTCATCACTTCCCCACAGAGAGCTTCTTCCCATCTAACCTGTGTTTTTATGGCTTTTCTGTTCTGTCTTCTCATTGGCTCTAAGCCCAGCCACATGACTTCCTCATCATTGCTTGTCTATACAGACCTCCAGGTCTCTATGTTTGGTACTGGGATTAAAGGCTCATGTCACCATGCTTGGCTATGTCCTTGACCACACAGAGACTCTGCCTGCCATGTGATCAGATTAAGGGCGTGGGCTACCACAGCCTGACTTCTGTTTATGGCTCACTGTGTGACCTTGATATGTGACCTCTGATCTCCCGGCAAATTTTATTTAGTAACATACAAATAAAATCACATTTCAGCACAATTAAAATATCACCACACCTGAAGATGGGGTATGGGGAGTTCCAATGTGTGCAGTCTGGCATTGTTGGTCAAACTTAAAGGGGTTTTCTGGTTGGTGGATAGAGTCTTACCTGGAGTTTCTAGAAACACCCTGGCCACCTGGAAGACTACAAGGGTTAGGGCATCCCACTATGGAGCACATGTGAGGGGATCCATTCTGGGGATATTGGGGGGATTTTAAGGAGTATTTTCTGGCAGAGAATGCTGTCTTACCGGGAGTTCCTACATCATGTCTGAACTTTCGTAAAGTGAAAGATATCTTCCAAAGTTGTAGGTTGGGTTATGGAGCCTGGGGTCAGGGAGTGCAGTTTAGGATTTGTGGACAGGTTTAAGGGGGTTTAGTGGGCAGTGGGAGGTGTTTCCCTGGGGTTCCTAGGACCACTCTGGCCTCTGATAAAGCTGCCAGGTCTCTGTACCCTAGTATGGAGCCCAAGGGAGGGGATCCAGTACAGGGTTGCTGAGCAGGCTTTAAGGAATGTTGGTGGGCTGTGGAGGTTTTCTTCCTGGGGTCCCTAGATCATGCCTGACCTCTGGTAAAGCAAAAGTATTCTTTTGATTCTAGACCAGGATGTGGAGCATGGGGCACAGCAGAGAAGGAGGATGTGCAATCTGAGGTTGTTGGTCAGGCTTAAATGTTTTGATGTGGTCAACAGTGTCTTCCCTGTGATTCCTAGGAGTATTCTCAGAATTGAAAATCTGATGCAATGTTATCAATATTGTTTCTGTAAACATTAAGTGAGTATATATGTAAATGTATACATATATATGATCAGTATCACCCTTTAATCATAATGACATTTCTTATAAAATAGCAAACCATGATAACAACTTTTATGAAGAAAACTAAATCTTTTCCATTCCTTTGAACCTCAAGAAAATATACTTTTAACTAAGATGATAAAATACCTGGGCAGTTCTTTGCAGATTGAACACCTGCAGAGCAGAATATTGATTCTATAATTAATGAATGACCTGCAAGAGGGACAGTAGCCCAAATTGTTTTTATTCAAAACTTTTTGTCCTTCAAGAGGTTGCATGGAAATCAAACAGAATAAGAAGATATTTAAAGGGTAATAGTCACTGAAATTTAAATTGGTATTATGATTGTGATTTTCTATAACTTGCTTTAATTAATGGTTTATTCAAATAAGAAGGTAGTATTAAAATAGATTAGATAATAAAATCTTGGAGAAATGTTTGGAGTCTCAAAATCCATAGACTTTACAAACTCTATCACGTTTTCATTATTTTAAGGGTTTCTAAATAGTTTCATGGTCCTAAGAGAATACATAATGAATGAGCACAGATGCCATTTACAAACAGAAATGTGATTATGAATTATAAAAATAATATTTAATGTTATTTATTCTGGGTTTTCATTCCTCTTTTTTTTGTTTGTACTCATCAGTAAGGATTTATTTCCCTGAATTTTCAACAGCCACAGGTGTTGTTTCTTATATCTGATCATTAAACTCATGCTGATAATGCAAGTGGTATTTAGTATCACTACAAATTAAAACATAATTTTAAAGTCCTATTAATTATTACAAAAGCCTTGCTCCAATTTAAACTTACTTTATGTTTCTTTGTAATCCAATTTCATTTCATCATAAAACTCACCAATTTTGTTAAATGATAAAATCATGCAGATATATGATACATTACATATTTATACAGTCATGATCTACATTGATAACCATTATAAAGGTTCATAGGTATCATGACCCAAATACCCAAATAACATTAATAATTGTACACCACTAATATTGGTGAATGCCTATGGCATCAGGCAAAATTCAGTCTTTATCTGTGTCTGTATAGATGTTTGCTCCCTCCTGGAGATGATTGTTTTACCTCCTGAGAGATATAACAATCATAAAAATAAACGTATAAGTAACTAAGGTATTATTTTTAATATTGACATATATTTTAAAACAGGAAGCTCATTTGCATACCTCAGTTTGATTCGATATTCTTAGAGCTTGATCGTTTACATTGTGGATAATTGTACTTTGTTTGTGTTTTGTGTCTTAGTTTTATTTCCTAAAACCACAGTCCAAGATGAATATCCTGACACAAGTGATTTACAGGTTAAAACCTTAGAGCAGATAGCGGTGAGAGAGTAAATAAACCAGCAAACAGTCGGAGAACAAGCTCGTACCTATAAAGACACAGCTGAACACTGTCCATTGCTAATCTCATGAGGATTCCTACAGTATACATGGAGCCAGATTTGTCTTATGATGAAATATGGGGGCTAGAATTTTTACTGCTGTATCAGTAACTGGCAGTAAAAGTCCTTGAAATTCCCAGCAGAAAACATAATCTCCCAAGTGGAGTGATTACAGTCACTAAAGCCAATTCCCTAGAAATTCTGTAAGCTGTTGTAAATTGTAAGCAGTTAGCCAACCAAGCTCACAGAAGTAGACATACATTTATCTGAGTGCCAAAAGTAATTTCACAGTAATATCTAAAAGATGAATAAGCACAAAAACTCCATTAAGAATAACGAAATACATTCTCTTGCACAGCACCATGATCTGTTTGTATTTTAACTGTGTAATGAGATTCTGGTTTTGTTCTTATTTGGCAAAGAACATCTCAGAAATTTTGCATGTACTTAAAATTGTAAATAAGTCATATTGAGAAAAGCAAACCATTTGCAAAAAGGTGTTGAGAACAGTAGAGCTGAAAAGCTTTTGTAATTTAAAGTTTTTTTTTTAATATATATAAGTAGTCATTAGAATGTCCACCAGAATGAGGACTGGGTGAAGTCAAATGTTGACCTTCCCCAACACATAACAAATGATCAGCCCTAAAAACACATATACAAAGAAACATTATACAGACTGGCCAAATTGTCTTTAGCTCTTTAGGAGAAACAATGAATAATTTAAAAAGAATCCCTGAATTTAAAAAAGAGTAAGGAAGAATATATAGGAAGTTTTGAATGGAGGAAAGGGAAGTGAGAAATGTTGTAATATTAATATAATCTCGAAAAAACTAAAATATGCATTTTTAAAAATTCAGAAACATCAAAAAAGGGAATAATAAAAAATATCATACCAAAGTCCACTCAACTCTTCTTTAGATAAGCAATAAACCAACCATTCTTGACTAGTTTCTAACCTCTTTACTGCAATCACTGATAAAAGTCTGTAGATATGTTCTTTGAAGCCTTAGGTAGAATAAAAGTTAGAGAAAGTAAAAGTTCTAGCATTCACTCAATATTACTCAATCTACTTCATCAGGAAAAAGGTGCATCTTTTAAATATTTATTTTTGTACTCAAACCACAAATATATAAATTTATAAATTCATATGAAAATGAAAATATTTTATGATAACAAAAATTTAAGGAATTTCTTTCCACCAATCTATTGAAAATAATATAAGGATAACTTCAGTCTTAATAAAATGTTAACTACACCCAAAAAGACAGAATGAATAATAAATCCCAGAGCAGTAACCAAAATTAACAGTTAACCATAGTTCATTAAATTTAAGAGAATTGCTATTATATCTAAAACCATGTACTGACCCTAAAGCAGTAATAGTAGGTGGCATCAGTACTCCCAAAATAAAGACAAAATCCCAGGGTAAGAGATCTTCAATACAAATATTAACACTAGTACTTCTCAAATTGTTCTGTAAACTGGTACTGAAAGAACATTTCCAGATCTTTTAGTAAATTTACTATTACTCTGATTTCAAACCCACAAGATGACACAATTTAAAAGGCAATTATAGACTAATTTTGCTTATGAACTTCAATAGAAAAGATTCACTCTATGTAAATCAATAATCATAGTCCTCTACATAAGCAAACTAAAAGACAAAAAAACAATGATCATCCCATTGGATTCAAAAACAGCATTTGAAAAAAAATCTAGCATCTCTTCATGATAAAAATTCCAGAGAACCTATTGAGACAGGAGGTGCATTTCTATATATGAAAAAGGCAAGTCTTGGTAAAATGATTATTTCACTCTAAACGACTATCCTACTAGAAGAAATCTACAGACTCAATTAACACTATTAGAAGAAATCTACAGACTCAATGAACACTCCATCAAAATTTTAACACATTTCTTCACATCAATTAATAAAATAAAATTAAAATAGATGCACTAAAAAACCCCATATAGCTAAAACAATTCTGAAGAATAAAAGAATTGCTAGGGGTATCACACTCATAGATTTCAAGTTATACTAATAAAAACAGAATGGTATTGGCATAAAAATAGACAGATTCAAAAACAGAATAAAACTTAAAATTTGGACATAACTTTACACATCTGTACACACTTGATTTTTTTGGGGGGGGGAGAAAAGGGTTTAATTGCCTTACACTTCTATATCTCTGTTCATTATTGAAGGAAGTCAGAATAGGGATTCAAATGGGGCAAGAACCTCAAGGCAGATGCAGAGTCCATAGAAGAGTGCTGCTTACTAGCTTGCTCCCTCATGGCTTTCTCAACCTGCTTTTTTTTTAACAATATAATTAAATTCTACATATCAACCTCCGATCCCCTTGTTCTCCCCCACTCCTGCCACCCTCCCCTTTCCCCCAGCCCACCCCCCCCATTCCCATCTCCTCCAGGGCAAAGACTCCCGCGAGGATTGAGATCAACCTGATAGACTCAGTCCAGGCAGGTCCAGTCCCGTCCTCCCAGGCTGAGCCAAGTGACCCTGCATAAGCCCCAGGTTTCAAACAGCCAACTCATGCAATGAGCACAGGACCTGGTCCTACTGCCTGGTTGCCTCCCAAACAGATCAAGCCAATCAACTGTCTCACCTGTTCAGAGGACCTGATCCAGCTGGGGGCCCCTCAGCCATTGGTTCATATTTCATGTGTTTCCATTCATTTGGCTATTTGTCCCTGTGCTTTATCCAACCTTGGTCTCAATAATTCTCGCTCATATAAACCCTCCTCTTTCTCGCCAACTGGACTCCTGGAGCTCCACCCGGGGACTGGCCGTGGATCTCTGCATCCAGTTCCCTCAGTCATTGGATGGGGTTTCTAGCACAACAATTAGGGTGTTTGGTCATCCTATCACCAGAGTAGGTCAGTTGGTTGGGGATTTAATAAGCCAAAATATACACTGAATACAGAAAAATCATCAACAAATGGCATTAGTCAAAATGAACAGAAGTAGGAGAAGGAAAAGAGATCCAAACTTATTATCTGTCTCAGAAATAAACTCCAAATAAACCAAGGACCTTAACATTGGATTTGATACCCTGAATCTGATAGAAGAGAAATAATTAAAATATGAAATAATTTATACAAAACATAACTTTCTGAACAGAATTTTGATAATACATTCACTAAGAGAAACAATTAATGGATGGGATTTCATGCAGCTAAAAATCTTGTGTACAGTGAAACACACTATCATTTAGGCAAAGGTCTAGAGAATGGGAGAAAATATTTACCAATTGTATTTCTGAGAGAGGGTTAGGTTCTAGAATATACAGAAACTTAAAAAAATATTGTCAAGAAAACGACTCAATTCAAAAATGTGGTTTAGACTACATAGAGTTCTCAGAAAAAGAAATAATGGCTGAGACACAGAGGTATATGCAAATTCAAGCAATTTTGAGATCTCTTTTTATCCCAGAACAGCCAAAATTAATAAAACAAATGACAATCCTTTTCTAGCAAAGATACTTGGAGAGAGGACCACTCACTTGTTGTTGGTGGGACTGCAAATTAGTAAAACCACTATGGACATCAATGTGAATGTGACCCCCAAAGATGAAAACTGATACACCTCAGGACCCGGGTATATAACTTTTATGCATATACCCAAAGAACTCTACATCTTACTACAGAGATACAGGGTAGTTCAGGCTGTTGCTGCTTATTTTATTTACTAGCCTATTGCTATAACAAAACACCATGACTAAAGCAACTTATAGAAGTGAGTTTTTAAGGGGGCTTACAGTTTCAGAGAGTGACCCTATGATCATCATGTTAGGAGGATAACAGCAAGTAGGCTGACATGGTGTTGGAGCAGTAGCTGAGAGCTTACATCTTATTCACAAGCCCAGAGCAGAGAAAGAGCTAACTGGAAATGGTATGGTCCTTTAAAACCTCATAGCATGCCCCCCAGTGACACACTTTCTCCAACAAGGATGCACATACTAATACATCTCAAACGGTTTCAGTAACTATAGCTAGGGCAATAAGATATATGATTCTATTTGGGCAATTCTCAAAGCATCACTATGCTCTATTCATACTATTAGTAAGAAATCTGAAAAAGCCTAAACGATCAATGGATGAAAAGATAATACGAATGTTACAGTATGTTTACACAGTGGAATATTATCATCTATATTCAGGTAAATGGATGAGCTAAAAACAATCATCCTGAGTTAGATAATCCAAACCAGAAACACAAACATTGCAATTAGCTTGTAAGCTTTAGATATGTGGGCTTCATTTAGAATAATCACAGAAGTGAAGTAATTAGTAAGGGACCAGGAGCAAAAAGAGGATATACCAGGAAATGGGAAATAGATCCTAGTTTTATAAAGGAAAAAGGAAAAACTAAAATAGTATTAAAGGGGGAACTATAGAAAAGAACATTGGAAAGGACAATGAATAATAAAGGCCTTTTGAAAAACCATATGGAATATTATCATTGTTGAAGTTTATATATACATATATATATATATATATATGGATTTAAATAGAATTTGACACCATACATTAATAAGTAAAATTGCAAGTAAAAAGAAAGGGTACCTACTTTTTATCTTCAGGAATGATCCAAAGGCATTCTAAAGATCACCCTCTTCCCAAAATTATCAGGGTCTCGTCAAGGCTATTGGTTCCTTACCAGCTATAAACCTGCTAGTGATCTGCCTTCAAGATAAACTAATGAACTAGTAGCTCAAATAATATTGGAGTAATAAACCACTTTAAAAATTAATTTTAGCAAGGAGATGGTGGTACATGACTTTAATCCCAGCACTTGGTAGGCAGAGGAAGGTAGATGACAGTATTCCAGGACAGCCTGGGCTACAGAGTGAAGAGTCAGGACAGCTAGGACTACACAGAGAAACTCGGTCTAAAATCAATCAATCAATCAATCAATCAATCAATCAATCAATCAATAAGGAAAAGGAGGGAGAGAGGGAAAGAGGGAGGGAAGGAAGGAAGAAGGAAGGAAAGAAAGTTAATCCTTAAAGCCCACTCCATAAGAGGAAATCCATATCTGGCATTGCTTTTTCTATCTTATTCTTCTTCAGGAATTACAAGGCAGTGTAGTTTACTATTCACTGTTTATTGAGATTTATTATGAAAACTAAATTATGAATGATAGGGAAATATGGTCAGTTTGAAGATGGAAAAAAGTTACATTAAGTTACAAACAGGTTGGAGAGAGCACAGTTTAAGAAACTAATGTGCTGTGGATATCACTCTGTATCAATAAAGCGCTGATTGGCCGGTAGCCAGACAGGAAGTATAGGCGGGACTAACAGAGAGGAGAATTGAGGGAACAGGAAGGTAGAGGAGAGACTGGCTGGAGCCGCGGCCAGGAGAAGGAAGATGTAAGGTACCGGTAACCCACGAGCCACGTGGCAAAGTAGAGATTAATAGAAATGGGCTAAATATAAGAGTAAGAGCTAGACAATGATAGGCCTGAGCTAATGGCCAAGCAGTTTAAATAATGTAAGCGTCTGTGTGTTTATTTTATAAGTGGGCTCAGAGACTGGCGGGACTTGGGAGCTCGGAGACTGGCGGGTGGCAGAGATTTGTCCTGACTGTGGGCCCAGCAGGAAAACTATAGCTACACTAATGTCATTAAGGAAACCTAGGATCTGTCCTGAGACATTGAGAACAGTGCCTTGGGTGCAAGATCCCACCCATTTAAAGTTCTGATTAGTGAAAAATTAAATTGATTTGGATAGATACAGTATGAGAAAGAAATACTACTAAAGTGGTTCATTCCTTCCAAACAGTAACCAAAGGGAAAATTTTCCCATATTCAACCACTAAATTACAAGCAGGACAGTCCTGTTATGGAAATAGAAGACTCTCACTTGAGTTAACAGTAGATCTTGACAGCATATCTCATGTGCTGCTTGTTTCTCACACTCACAATACACAATTTTGGAACCCATGAAGATTTTTATAGATTTTATGGACCATTACTGAGTCTTTGCTCTGTGTAGCCATGTCAGTTTCCACGATAGAATGTCCATATAAAACACTGTCTGCTGCTGGGAGGAGAAAGCCTAAATTGCAATGGATACTCCAGAATATAGATGTCAAGGAGGAGACAAACATCAAACCAAAGCAAGAAGGTGGTTTGCATGTGTGAGATCTGGAGGGGCTAAAATGACAGAGACCCAGTGATTCCATCAGATGTTCTAGATGTTCCAGATGCAAGATTTCATATTTTTCTGGTTGGGTTTAGTTCTTACTTTAATCTGAGAAATCCTTAAGATGCCTCTACTCCCTATTCTAAATAGAATGCTTATTTTTTGCCATCTTATATTAGAAGCATAAACTACTTTGTGTTTTTCTTTTAATTAAAACATTTATAGACATCCAGAGATGAGAGATTAGCTTTAATTTCACAGAGATTTTGGACTGGTCTTTTCATCAGTCTTGGAATTGTTACAATTTTGAGTAATTCTTTGAGATGAACTAAATAAAATTTGCATTTTGAGGTCACCAGGAGTCTTTAAGATCATTGGTAAAATACTACATGTGGTGATATTTTGTTGTGCTCTAATAAAATTTGCCTGAAAATCAGAGGACCAAGCCAGCCACTAGATTAAACATAGAGGTCAGGCAGTGGTGGCACATACCTTTAATCCTAGCACCTGGGAGGCATCGATCTGTCTGGGCCATACTGGGCTACATGAGATTGATCTACTCTAGGAGAGAAACAGAGCCAGGCAGTGGTGACACACACCTTTAACCCCAGTATTTGGGAAGCACAGACACCATTAATCCCAGCACTGAGAAGGTTGAGATAGGAAGTGAAATGTCTGGGTGGAGAAAGGCATATAAGGCATGAGGAGATGCCAACTAGAAGTCTGTTTCAGATGTAGGCTCAGAGGCATTCATTCTGAGGATTTGTGGAAACAGGATCTCTTTGGGGCTGTGGAGTTGGTGAGGTGAGAAGTGGCTGTGGCTTGTTTCCTCTAATATTTCGGCATTTACACCAATATCTGGCTCTTAGTTTTTATTATAAGACCATTTAGGATTCTTGCAGCAACTATGGTTTGAAATTATATGTATTTATGTCAGGTTGACAAGATGTTGATTTGTGATGTAGTCTTTCTTGTACTCTAACTACATTTGAAAAAAATATAGGAGATGTGCCTTCAGTGAGTTTGAGTGGGCATTTCCAGTGAGTTCTATTATGAAAGACTGAGTCTGAAAGTGAGTGGCAACATACTACAGAATGTCAGCCCTGAGTTAATACATGGAAAAGACAGGGATACAGGAAGAAAAAGAGAGTGGAGCAGAGATAGGCAAGGGGATGGAGGACAAAATGTCATCATTCATCTCTGATGCTTCCTTCAAATGAAATATAACAGATTACTAATATCCTGATTACACTACTTCCTTCGTAAATGGAGTAGATTACTTCTTAACCCATGAGGCAAAGTAAACCCTTCATTCCTTGAGTTGATTTTTTAAGACAATTCGTCATAGCAATGGACATATTAAAAAGAAAATCATGCACACAGGCCAAGTAGCTACAGAAACAAATGAGGAGAGTTCTTATGATTAAGAGGTCTTATGAGCAGGTATACCATGAAAAAACACGAGAGAAGAAAACAATGTCCAGTGCTCATCATTGTATTATTAACATTGCAGAGTAAAGAAAGGGTTTTTTAGATGGACAAATAAAATAAGTCTGAAAAGTGTATACATATTAAAACTTTGAAAGTATTGAGATTAAAAAAATCAAATACTTAGTAACTACAGACAGTATCAAGTCTATTCTTTATGCTGTGTTTTTGCTCTTTCAATGAAGACATAGCCATTATTGTCATAGATTGTCTAAATACTATAGATGAAAAATATCTAAAGAATAAAATGATTATTGGTAATCTCGAAGGTTTCTCTCCGGGGTTGTGTTTAGTATAATTACTAAATTTAAAGTAAAATATATATTCTTTCTCTATATTTATCCAGTAATGTTATAAAACATGAAATATACCTTGAAAGTTTAAATTTTGCAATGTACATTTAAATTAAGGTAGTGATACTTATTCTGCTAATTAAAATGTGTATTTATTTTAATATGTTAATATGATATAACAATTTCTGAAGTGAAAGTCATATTTATGTCCCAGAAAAAAATGTTCATTAAAATCCCCTTTCCATGTATTTTTTTCATTATTTAAATAAGAAAAAGTAATAGGCATCTCTTCATTTCAAATACTTTGGTGCTAAATAGTTAAAAAAATTTAATAGCAATATTACTTGTGCTCTCATTATTGGTGTGCCTTAGTCATTTTCTACTTTTCTATGACTTTGAAAATGATCTTGTACAGTCGTGGCTTCTTATTATCCAGAAACGTACTAGGAATAGGTGTAATCTCATTATACTCACAACTACTCAGTAGAAAATATGTAATATTCATTTGAATATCTGTGAGATAGCAGAGTACAGTTGAATAGCTTCATTTTCTCTGCTCTAAGATGGTGCAATTACATTTATTTTTTTAAATGAAAAACTCATAAAATTATACAGTAACAACCAGCTCAAATGCAGTTGCCATTTGCTTAGGAGAAATGTGTTATGGGGTAAACCTCTAATTTAGATAATGGAAATTTAAGGTGTAGCTTATACCAAAATGAAATCAAACAAAATGGTCTTAGTTATCGCAATTTTATAACCACATTTTTATTGTTGATTCACTCAACTGAACTCAAATCTAAATACATCATTAGCTCTTGATAACTTAGGTAAGGGTTAGAAAAATATACCAAATTTCCCAAACTAAGACACAAAATCTGCTGAGTATTTTCAATAATTCTGGAAAGCAAATAATTTAAATTATAAATTCTAATTTCAGTTTTAACTATAATGATTTGGAAACTTCATTACTTTATTAAATCTATATTTATCATTTACATTCTAAAAATTAATTTGTTTTTCTATAAAGAGAACAACTCAGAATAATTGTAAAAATATCTTCTGAAAAGACAATATGAACAAATTGTGGTATTCTTTGTGAATTTTGTCATTTTAAACATGAAAATAATGTTTCAACATATGAAATAGTTATAAAATAATTGAAAATATTAATACTCTAAGATATTAAATAAGTAACAACCTTCCCAAAGGATATGAAACTTTAGAATAATGAAATTTGCTGATTTTTGTAAGACCTTGGAACTATCTCTTACGTTCACAAAATATTAAGGTATTAATGTCAACCATGCCAACTACAGGATGAGACTCAATGCACTCCTTTAAAAATCAAATTTGAAGCACATACTTTCTTTAACTGAATTCCTCAAAACGTCAAGGGAATTGATGGGATAATAATAGGTAAACTTGCTGGCATTGCTGTTTTAGGAATTAATCCAGAAAATATATGACATACACTGGGTGAATTTAGTGATTTGTCAAAAATCTCAGCTATGTACTTACTAATATTGCCTGCCCATTAGATATTAGGAAAGCTCTGCACTGAGTTTCAGAGTGCCTTTCATGGCAATGGCAATTAGCTTCTTTCACTAACAAGAATCAAGAGAACTCAAATATACTTGTGGTCAAAGTTTTCATGAGACAATGATTCCCCATACTTTTATAACAGAATACATTTTAAATGAATCTGAACTACCATTTAATCCCTTTGGAAATGATCGTATGGTTGGCTGAAATTATGAAGTTAAATCTGTAGCAAGGAAGATATGGTCTTATAAATAAATAGATTCTTCAGTAATTATCATGGCAATATAATGGTACATTAATATGCAGCTATAGTTCAATATTGTCCCCAGTGGTGCTAGATGTATTTACTTATACACCTTGGACAATAATGGCTGCTTATTTCCCTGGTCACAATCATTGATATTCAGGCAACCAACACATTATAGATCTGTATTTTGTTTTGTTTTCTTTCTTTTATTTATTTATTTTAGAGCCTGGCCACTGTTTCAAATTCCTCCTCTCCTCCAAGTCCCTTCCTCCAACTCTCTCTGTTTCCACACTCCCCAATCCACTTCTGTTTCTGTTCAGGAAAGTTTAGGTCTTCCATGGATAGCAACAAAACAAGGCATAGCAAGTCACAGTAGACTAAGCTCCTCCCCATGTACTAAGGAAGGGCAAGGAAACCAAGCATGAGCAGTAAGGTCCCAAAAGCTAGTGAAATAACCAGCCACAGCCCCTGCCCTCACTGCTAAGAGTCCCAAAAGAGGACCAAGCTACACAACTGTAACATATTTCTAAAGTGCTTCAGTCTGCCCTGCGCAGGCTCCCTAGTTGTCATTTCAGTCTTTTTGAGTGCCTATGAGCCCAGGTTAGTTGATTCTTTGTGTTTGTTGTGGTGTCCTTGACCCCTGTGGCTCCTATAATATTTTCTCTCCCTCTTCTGCAGGATCTGCTTTGCTCTGCCTAATAGTTGACTGTGGGTCCCTGCATGTTTCCATCAGTTGCTAGATGAAGCCTCTCTGATGACAATTTAGCTAGGCACTAATCTAGGTGTACAGCAGAATGTCATTAGGCATCATTATGTTGAATTTTTTCTTCCAGTCATGTTTTATTCTATCCTAGGCCTCTGGGTCATCCAGCCTGTGGGTCCTGATACTCAAGGCAAGATCAGGGATGGGCTTAATCTCCTGGCATGGGTTTTAGGTTTGACCAGTCATTTGTAGGCCACTCCTTCAATCCCTAGGTTGTATATAGTTTAATAAGAATAAAAATCTTAGTTTTACATATCTTGAAAGTGTTTTTACTCATCATTTTCAATGGAATAAGGACTTTGTAAATTATGTGTCTTAATCAGCACTCTATTGCTGTGAGGAGACACAATGACATGGCAACTCTCATAAAGGATAATGTTCAAAAGGGCTGATTTATAGTTCAGCCATGTACTTCATTGTCATCATTGGCAAGAATGATTGGGGATGCCAGCAGACATGGTGCTAGAGAAGTAGATTGGCAATTCTACAACAAGATCTGCAAGCAGCAGGCAAAGAGAGACATTGGATTGGCTTGAAACCCAAAGCCCACCTCCAGTAACATACTACCTTCAACAAGGCCACACTTCCAAATGCCTATCAAGTAGTGCCACTCTCTAATGAACAAACATTCAATTTTATGAGCCTGTGGAGGCCATTCTTATTCAAAACACCACTGTGTTACTTATAGATACTTGCAATTTGATAGCTATTAAAATTATAAATATTTTGCCTTTTATATAGTTACTAACAGAAATAACTTTCAAATATCACCACTGTTGCTGAACTCTGTCCCCTGGACATAACATGATCATTGACATTTTTGAAATCAATGCAATTATAATTACTTCCATGAAAACTTCACAAGCTTGGCCCTCCTAGCATCCACTTATAGAAACTCAAGAGGCCTTTTCCATCCTTGAGGATATGGAGACAATTAATGGGTACCAGAGGCAGTGAATTTTTTTCAGTTTTGTAGCTGCTTGTTAGCTGTTCAAAGGTCTGTAAATTATCACTAACTCATCCTTCTCTCAACTAAACTATGTCATTCACCAATTTAGACACAGCTGTAATTATTATTTTTGCCTTTCTTTGGTGCCTTATGTAAGATAAACAGACATTGGTGAATGTCTCTCTATAAAATGTCATGTTACATCAGCATTCAATTTTCCTGTGTTTAGAAATAAGGACAAGTAATTATAGACAATTTATATGTCCCTGGTCAACATAAAGGGTTAGATAATTAAAACATATAAATTAGTTGTATAATAAATTAAGTCATATCATAAGTCATCTCTAGAATTTCAGGGTAAAATTCATCATAAATAAAAATTGTATAACAAGCTCTATATTTTCATTGAAATTTCTAGACTTAATTTTCTGCATATATATTATATATATAAAATATATAATATATTCCTATTTTTATCAGCACTTTAGCTTCTTACTAAGGAGTCAATAATTAAGATATTACTCATGGTCTCAGTTTCTTGAAATGTGACTATCCTAAAATCAATACAATCTTAATCATCTCTTGAGTTTATCATCATGCTGGAAAATGATTTTCACAACACTGGATCCAATAACTGTTGTCACCAACAATATTTAAGGTTATCTGAAGTTTTAGTTTTGGGGAAGCAAGATGTGATAGAGAAATTCATCTAACTCTTTTCTGTTCTCAAAAAGACTTATTTTTGGACACCTTATTCTCCATTCTGCATAATAGATCACTGTAGGTGACCATTTTGATTAGCTAAAGGTTCAGACATGCCCATACAAAGTTAGATTTTTTTTTACAAATTCCAACCCTGTTCAAATACTCAATATAAATAAAATGCTTAGTGAGCAGAATTTGGTTAATATTTTCTCATTGCCTAAGTCCATGAATTTTTTTCATACTTCAGCTTAAGTCAATATACAGCTCTCTTAAATTATAAGTAATTCTACAAGGAGGCTAATCCCAAGGTAAATTGTGCTTTGATCTACTGTTCCACCACCCAACTGTTCATTTCAGTGTCTATGTTGGGTTTTTATACTGTTGTTCACCCTTTTCTATAAAATGAAATCATTTTTGAATGATTTGGCGTACAAACAATGGTAATAGAACATTTTCCTCAGCGGCAATTCATCTCCAACCTCAAAATCATTCTTCCTAACAAAATCTGTCCTTACTAACATTGGACATTTTCAGTTATTTCTCTTGTTTAAAATAAAGGCAAGAGATTTTACAACATGGATTAAAAAATAGGAATATTTCAATGATATAGCAAGTGATAATCAACTAATGAGAGGTCTTGCGGTGTCTTGTTCCACCAGAAACTTAGGCTGTCTCTGAAGAGGTGGCTTGAAACCAAGGAAAGGTAAGTGTGCTGCTCCCCAGTTTCCCAACCTTCCTCTTACCCAGAGACAATCAGATGGGGAGTCAAGTCAAGTAAGAACTCGTAAGTCAAGCAGTAAGCCTCTTTTATAGTAAAAAAACCTCAGAACCCTAGAAGGGGGTGGAAGGAACAACCAATCGTTTTAAAGGTCACCCTATACTCATTTCCTTGTTTATGGGCTGTTTATGCGCTGACATCATCTCCTCACCATTTGTATCTAATCTCAGCATAAACAACTTGGGCTAACTTCCTCTCAGCACCACCTGTGTAGCTCATATATGGGCCACAAGGTCTGAGCCTAGAATCTGCTCAGGACATTCTGGCTTGTCAGTACTGTCAACTTACGTCCAATTCTCAGAGGTTAATGGATAACTTTTTCATTTCACCATCTTTGTCTTTGATCATTAATTTGATCTCCTATAGTCTATTTCAAAAATTCTACTCTCTAACTCCAATTCTTTTCCAACAGTCACAGCTTGATAGAACCAAATGACTTGTTTGGTCTTGACTGAAGTTTATAACTGATAACATATATCCCATTCATCTAAAATAATTTTGTTTTTTTCACAAATATGACAGCACATTGCTTTTAATTTTCAACTAGTTTGCTATGTTGTCTTTCTCATTTTTCATGAAAATTACATAAAAGATAATTACCCTGGCTACCATCAATTTTATTTTCTCATGGTCAACTCCATGAGTCTATAGATGTTTCTTGTTGATCATACTAAGTTTTAAAAATGTGTTTCTTTTTTTGTTCTTTGAAGTTATTGTTTTGTGCTTCTTATCTTTCCTTAAATGGTAGAGCTTCTCATAATTTTTGTACTCAGATAACAACTTTGACTCCAAATTTATAGTGAAAATTGTCATACTCATTAGAGAACTTCTAAATGACTCATGTCTCATCCTTGTATCTTCTCAATCAACTCATTTTTCCTTCCTCTGTAAGAAAGCAGATGCTCGTATCCTAATGTCACCCATTATACTCATTTACTAATCACCCAACCGTCTTACTTTTTCAGTAAATTATTAAAGAAAATTATTTTCTAACCAGAATCAACAACACCTTTCCTACAATACATAATCTGTTCAGGCCAACAACTGTGCAATTCTTTAATGCCAAGAGTGCCATTCTTCCTTTATGCAATAGATATAATGGATATTTATTTACTCTCTATTTGTACATTCATTCTCTTTCAACTTTCTAAAAAATTCTTTATCAGTAAATCCACTAGAATATCACTTCATGACTATAACATAGTTTGTTAATGTACCAACAGCCTTGCTCTTTATAAACCTGTTTAGCTATCCTTTACTTTACTCTTCCCTAGCTATTAGCATTTTTTCTCATGATCACTCACTCATCTTTGTGGAATATTCTTTGTATTCTGAGATGAAACATTCTCTTCCTTACCTCACTGAATTCATCTTTGCCAGTTTCGGCTCACTCTGTGCCTTCACAATGGAGTGTTCTAGTACTCTGTCTTTGAATTTCTTCCCTTTCATGTCTGCAACCACTAGCATCTGCCTATTGGCTTTAAATAAATAATTGTATTTTTATGACTTCGAAGCTCATACCTATAACCTGAACTGCATATTCCCTATACCACTGCTTATTCTGAATTTCAACATGGATACTTTTTAGACCTATGACAGCGGGGATTTTCATAGTAGTATAGTTTTACCCTCAGGCTAACTTCAAGTTATGTGTTTGTATTTTTTCATTTCTACTGCTCTTTATGGTCTTTTCCACTCATTTCAACCACATCTTTTGGATAAAAACTTGAGTTATCACTATCACTTTCAACTGTAATTTACATTATACTCAGCAGAAAATATAGTGGTTCTTAATTCACATTAAAAATTGAATTGTAAAACTCCACAGAGTTCATTCATCTTCTAAAACAATAATGTTTTATGTTTGTTTTCTTGTGAGTGTTTGTGTATGAGTGAGTGTGTATGTGTGAGGGTGTGTGTGTGTGTGTATGTGTGTGTGTGTGTGTGTGTGTTTTTCCATGTGGCCAAATATGAATGCAAATATGTGTTTGCATATATAGTCAGTGGAGAAAAGCCTCAGATTTTACTGTTTGGAAACTTTTTATATAGTTTGAGATTGTATGGAACATCCACTTGGGGCTTCCCAGTTATGCTAGAGGTGCTGGTCAAAGAGTCTTGGATAGCTATTTATTTCTTCTTTCAGAGCTTTGGGATTACAAACGAACACCAATACTTCAGGCTCTTATGCTTCCATGACAAGCATTTTACCAACAGAGTCATCTCCCTTACCTCAAAAAGGCATTTATATGACTCGCCAAATAAAGGTGTGGTAGAAACACTTCTAATTTATCTTAATGGATTTAACATGTTTGTAGGACCTAGGGAATAGCAAGGCTTGACATTTTAAATATTATTTTTAACATTCTATTTTCATTGTTCCTCATACAGTGTCCCATGAGGACATTTTCATATAAATGTTTAATGTTTTTGACATTCATTTTTTTCCCTGTAGATGAGAAATGAAAGTAACCCCAGTGTCTTGTGGAAACAAGTGGAAATACATTCTAAAGGGAATAGTGTATGTGACAGATAACAGTTCAAATGTGATTTTTTTGAATGTCCAGCCAAAACAAGCAGGGGCTTTCCCCAACAAAATTGCATGCATTGAAGAATGAGCAATCATGTAATGAGGACTAAAGTATTGGCTCATGTTTAGATTGTAGAAACCTGTGCTTTTTATGATAAAGGACACAAATGTAACCATGGCAGATTTCCACAATGACCCATACAATATAAAGATGACATGAATTTAAAAAATAAAGAATGACTCTAGATTTTAAAATAAAAGTGGGACAGGAACTGTATTTGATTGATAAGGCAATTATTTTCCTAGGATATGAGAGACTCTGGATTTGATCCCCAGTACAATCAAAAAAAGGTAAAAAATAAAACAAACAAACAAAAAATCTATTCTAAAAAAGAACTAGAATGTGGAAGTGATAAAAAATGTTGAAATAAAGAGAAGAGATATATGTAATATGGTCTTAAACTTTGAGTCACCATCAAGACCACTTTCACCAATGTATGAGGTTCCACGGTTTATCTCAGTCCTCTTGGACATTGCCTAAATCTGCTTAGCATGTGATTATTCTCATTTAATACAGGAGGCAGAGAACAATCCAGTGAATCAGCAATAAGTTTGTAACCTCTACAATGGGAAGCATGAGATTATTCTTTAAGAAATCCTTATTCCTTAAGAAATTATTCATTAAGAAATTCTTATCATTCCGCACACAGAGGTTTGATTGTTGGACCTGTGAGCCCTATACATGTAGTTCTGAGTTGAGTAAAATTATAAACTTTCAAAAACTATGTCATATCCCCCTACTTTCTATATTAGCCCACTGGTCTTTACACATTTTTTGGTCAGTTTGGGAAACTCCCCTCCCTTGAACTGTTATTCTTTGTTGCTGCATTAGGCACTTAGGAAGCTTTTCCCAAATTACCTTTTGATGCAAATATACTTTATAGTTTCTTCAGGGAGGTGAGATTTTTGGACAAAACCCACAAAAACTCAACATTTCTAGACCTGACAGCACAAGAGAAATGACAAGAGAATCAAGTACACAATAGACCAATTGTCCACTCTAACCAGGAACTGAAAGCATCTCCCTGAAATTCACAAGTTGTTATTGCAAGGGACAGAGAAGTCTTCCCAAGAGCCACTGAGCAAAAGGACCACCATGTGTGAAGTTGAGATGTGTCAGATTCTGCAAGAAGCTAACACTATGCGGTTCAGTAAAATTATTATGAGGTTGAGATGTAGCATAAAATCTAAGACTACATAACTGCAGAAATTGTGAAGAGCCAAATGCAAGAGCTAGGGTACAATGGTAAGTATTTTGATACTCTATATTCTAAAATTATGTTTTTACTTCATTTGGTAGAGAAATAGGAATATTTTATACTCTGTGTTAAAAGAGCATATTTGTACATCATTCTGCAGGAGGGAATCCTTGCATACAGTATATATATATATATATATATATATATATATATATATATATATATATAAGCACTTATTGCTAAAAAATTGTTTTTCAGAATTAACTTTCAAACTGGATGCAAACTTGTAGTTTAGGAGAAAGGTAAGATCCAATGGACCTGGTGTTTATGAATGCTCCATTTGTAACACAAATGCTAAAGAGAGGTAAGAGTTGGAGGAGGGGGTAAGGCATAAGGAGACTGTGAGAAGAATTCAGAATCTCAGAGATAAGATGAAAATGAGAGATAAGATTAAATTTTAAATTATATATTGTCTTTTTTTTAAGCTTCCTAGAAAAAATGGTATCAACAGATCAAAAGCCACAACAAACTGAGAGGAATATATTAAATGTTATACCTCAAAACTTGTAAAAAAAAAAAAAAAACTTTGAGTGTTCTGTGTAGTGGGTATTCGCTCTGCCAATGACCTTGGGCTTCCTGGCCTCATAGAGGTGATACTTCTAGTCTGCCTACATGACATAGTAAAAGAGGGAAGAGAAAGGAGGGTTGCTCGCTCTCTCTTGGGTGGTAAAGACCAAATTGGATGGCTGAACATCCTAATTGTCAGGATAGAACTCCCATCCAGTGACTGGTGGAAGCAGAGACAGAGATCCACAGCCAAACCCCAGGTGGAGCTCCAGAAGTCCAACCGGCCAGAGAGAGGAGGGATTATATGAGCAAGGGATATTGAGACCATGAATGGAAAAAGCACAGGGACAAATAGCCAAACTAGTGGAAACACATGAATTGTGAACCAATAGCTGAGGAGCCCCCATGGAACTGGATCAAGCCCTCTGGATAAGTGAGACAGTTGATTAGCTTGAGGAGTTAGGAGCCTCCTAACTGTTTAGGAGGCCCCCACACAGTGGGACTGGGACCTGTTCTTGGTACATGAGCTGGCTTTTTGGAACCTAGGGCCTATGCTGAGACACTTTGTTCAGCCTTAGTGCAAGGAGGAGGGGACTGGACCTGCCTCAACTGAATCTACCAGGCTGGGCTGAATCCCTTGCCTTAGAGGAGGAGGGAATGGGGGATGGATTGGGGGGGAAGGCTGGGGGTGGGAGGAGGGAGGACGGGGAATCTGTGGATGATATGTAAAATTAAATTAATTACAAAATAAAAATATTTATTAAAAAAAGTTTTAGTAGAAAAAAAAAAGACCACTAAGTCAGGTGGCATGAAGCAGCGTGAGTTCAGTCCTCAGCTTTCCAAGGACTATATTTACCATATCTTGTATTAATTGTATTTCCCTATTTCTTTTTTTTTTTTATTTTTTGAGACAGGGTTTCTCTGTGTAGTTTTTGTGCCTGTCCTGGATTTCACTCTGTAGACCAGGCTGGCCTCGAAATCACAGAGATTGGCCTAGCTCTGCCTCCTGAGGGCTAGGATTAAAGGCCTATGCCACCACTGCCCAGGGTCCTATTTCTTATCTTATAAATCCCTGGTACCCCTTAAACAGACTCTCGTGGATTTTGCTAACAGTTATATGATTCATGTTTTATTTTGAATGTACTTCATACTTATCTTTTTCCTGGAAGTGATTCTCTCTCTCTCTCTCTCTCTCTCTCTCTCTCTCTCTCTCTCTCTCTCTCTCCTCTTCCTCCTCCTCCTTCTCTTCCTCTCTCATCTCCCTCTTTCTCATTTTAGACAAGCCTTGAATGTTCATTTTGTCCTAGCTGCAAACTGGCTGTGTGTTCCATACTGAATCAAGATCAAATTGCCTTTGCCTCCCCTTGGCTGGGATAACAGGAAAAATGCCACCACACTTAAATCACTAAAAATTATTTTAAGTAATTTTCAAGTTTTCATCAGAATATGAACATACTGTGAATTATACCAGCACATGGATATGATTATGGTAGCACTTCAGTATCATGTTCAGAACCCATTTAGGCAGCGAATTCAACAATTGAGAAAAACACAAAAGTAATATTTAAGAAACTAAGTTTTTAAAGACACAAGATTAGAATAATAACTGACATGAAAATGACAAAGCAGATTCCCATGCAAGGAATCCATGTACTGAGTGTTTCATGCTATGGAAGCTCTACTCAAGTGCACAGACTACTGTGAAAGCGGAAGATCATGCCTGACTGTGAGTAAAATTAGTCAGGGAAATCTGTTTGTAAATGTGGAATTAAAGTAGCAAGAATAAACTGTATGGATGATGTGGAAATGAATTTTTCATGTGTTGTGGTTTTATATACATAAAATGCAACTATGATGACTGAAAGTATGCTTTATAATACACACATGATTAGAATTTTCTTCTTTGTGTGATATTACATCTTCCATTTATCAATACAGAAACCAAAGTATTAAACTAATGAGCATATTTTAATACCATTAACATGATTATTGACATTATGGTACTCTTTGTTTTTCTGCTATAATTATAGTACATATATTATGGGGAAAACCTTTTGCGATATCTGTCATTATGCTGTATGAGTCCATTAATAAAAAATCACTGAAGGCTAAAAGGGGTCAATTTGAAAGTGAAGGGAGAAGTAGGAAGCGTTTTCATTTTAATTGTTTTACAATATGAGATTGGCATCTTTCGGTGATTCTACATATTAACAAGTCATACTCTATTCATCTTTTAACTTACAGTTAGACAACTGAAGAAGTGATGCCAACCTACAAGTTTAGTAAGTACAGGGTATATCACAATTTTGTAGAATACTATTTGCAGTAAGTGACTAGGATATTAGAGGGAATTGACGGGTATAAAATTATATGTGCATATATTGGTATTTACACAAGGGGGGTGAATTGTCATGTGGAAATGACTTGAAATGAATGCAGTGCTAAAAGTATCCCTTGAAAGGATTAGTTTCCTATTCACAGAGTTGTTGCTTTCAATCATAACAGAGTTTCTTTGAAAATCATCCAGTAATGAAATGACTATATGAAGTACATGAACCCAGTTTCTAAAGACCACTTTTGCACTTTTAAATATCTTCCTCAGGATTGACATGTGTAAGGTGGGTTTGGTTGTGACTGTGCAACTAGGCTGTGAACTCAGGACCTTATAAACACTGGGCATGTACTACACCAGTGAGCTATATTTCAAACAGACTCTGTTAATTTTACTTTAAGATATTCTCCATTTCAAAGTTTAGATTTCCTGATTTATTTAAAAATTTTTTAAAAATATTTAAAATGCATATACATATATATTATTGGATATTTAATTATAGATAGACATGGAGTATTATTTGAATATATATGTACATTATATACATATATATAATGTGAAGACAGGAATATTGATAAAATTCTCACTTCGAATAATTATCTTAAGAAATTTCATTAACCTATCCGGTATCTATTTTGAAAAATACCTTCACTTCATTCACTTGAGTGTTCTTATTGTACAGAACACTGGAAGTTATTTTTTTCTTCCTTTCTAGTTAAACAGATGTTTAATATTATTGTAACACATAATTTACTACCCAACTATTTAAACTGGCCTGTGAAATGATTAGAGGAGGGATTATTCTAAAGACAAAGAGAGACAGATACACACACACACAGAGAGGGGGGGGGGAAGAGAGAGGGAGAGAAAAAGGGAGAAAGAGGGGAGGAAGAGGGAGAGAGAGAGATATTTCCTGATGTGTTTGAGAAACAGCAAATAGGAAAGAATCATATAATATTTTTTAAAAAGTTCCAAACATATTTAAAATAGAATAAAATGAATAAATAATATGTGAATTGCCAGGCCCTGCCCAATCTGCTGAACAGTCATGAATAGGGCAGTGAGGATTGAGAAATTATAGATAGGAAAAATAGAGACATAAACATAAAAGAAAAAGACAGAGACATAGGATAGTTTTGGAAAGTCTCTGCGTAAAATACCATAGCAGCCCCAAGTTTATTTCTCACAGCCTTTTTATACCCAAAGCAAGGGAGGCAAAAGACCTCCACCTCTCTAGGACACCATGCTTCAAGTTACAAACAAGTATAAATACCTTCTTAATTCTCAAAACAACTAGCAACCACACCTTATGGTAAAGCATCCTGTTATACAGCCTTGTGGAGGAAGATATCTGGTAATGATGCCTTTGGTGAAACATCCTGTATTACAGCCCTTGTGGAGCAAAATGAATTTGGACTCTCTGCCCTTGAGTAGGATGGAAACAAGCCACAAGCTGGAGTCATTGTGGGCTCCCACAGAGAATAAAATTCAGAATAAGATGAATCTGTAGCCATCCATGAAAGAACAAGAGGACAGAAGAACAAAAGCAGAGCTAAACAATAACTTGAAAATGTATTTTGCAAAAGAGAATGTGAAGATGGCAAACAAACATAGGAAATGCTCTCAAAAACCTAAAGGAGATCCACCTTTACAGACTCTATAGATCCACTCTACAGATCAAATTTTACTCTTCCTGACATGGGAAGTTTGAATGACAGGGTACAAAGGGAAAATCTAGAAGGTGCAAGAAAATGAATATTGGTAACACTTTAGTGAAAAGTTCTGATGTGCACTGACAATGTAGTGCCACTATTTTCCTAAAATGAATTTCAAAACCATGCATCGGTAAACAATGGCAGAAGGTTTATAGTGATGTTTTTCAGAATTACTGAGAAATGTAACCAGCCCAGGTGTCATTTGAGAGTAGAATAGATGGGTAATTGTGATACCGTTAACCAACATTATGATACTAAACAATGAGAAATTCCCCTAATACAATACAGGAAGATTAATGTATCAAACATGAAGGTATTAAACAAAAGACATCAGGAACAAAATAGTACACAATGGATCATTCTAAACACATAAATTTCAAAAAGAGATGTGACTAACATGTTGATGGAGATCAGATTATTGTCTTTGAGGCAGATAAAAATACAGAAGTGTAAAAGTTGTGTGTCTTGGGTACTGATTTTTTTTTATATTTCAAAATCATCAGGATACATGTATATATACAAAAAAGATCTTTAATGTCTTTCATTTTGAATTTTTTCTCTCATGAATTCAAAAATCATTATTGTTTACTGACTGTGGACTTTTATGCTTTGTATAATGTGTTTAGAAGGAGAGTTGATTCTTAGTAGTAGCACAATTGTCTAAATTTAGATACTTTAAAGGAAAGGTGAATAAGCCATTGACATTCACATAACATTACAAAATGTGTCCCTCCTCAAGACCTTTGGCTGGATATTAGGTAAATGGATTTTGAGAAAGTTACGATTGGATGAGTCTCTGAAATTTAGTATCCTACACATTATTTTTCACTCACACTGTTTATCTGCTTTAGAAAACCTTCCATCCATGTGATGATGTACTAAGTAGCTGGAAATATTCTAGCTATAATTGACTACATGGTCAGTGACCTGACCAGCACCCAATCACTCTTGGCCAAATTATGCAGTCTGGAAGCAAATTATTCAAGGTCTAGAAGCTTTATCAATGATCTCTACCAAGTTATGATTCTTACTTGGACTTCTGTTCTATATTATAGCCTGCAGGGTTTTCTAAAATTGTTCCTAGCTTTCTAATATAGATAGAAAGGAGAATTTAAAACCTTGATATTTTTCTTAAAGATATTCATTAGGAAGCAGTAAAAGGGAACAGACTATCAATATATCCTAGTTAAATAGTATAGTCTGAGATATGTATCTGTATTTGTGTTTGTTTGTTTGTGTGTAGAGGTGCATATGAAAGAGAGAGAGAGAGAGAGAGAGAGAGAAAGAGAGAGAGAGAGAGGAGACAGAGAAAAAGAAACAGAGAGAAAGGCCTTTTGTCATGCTGTCTTTAATCCCTCATTACAATGGATTAATTATTATATGCAATTTAAGTTTCTATTTGGTTAAATAATTGACCTTTTGTAAAATGTCTCTTGTGTAACTTATAATGTAAATTATAGTTTTTATGGGTATACTCCTTCTTGGTTTTTTTTGGGGAGGTTTTTTTTTTGGTTTTTGTTTCTTTTCTTTTTTTTTCTTTTTTTTTTTGGTTTTTTCGAGACAAGGTTTCTCTGTGTAGTTTTGGTGCCTGTCCTGGATCTCGCTCTGTAGACCAGGCTGAACTCGAACTCATAGAGATCCACCGGGCTCTGCTTTCTGAGAGCTGGGATGAAAGGCATGTGCCACCACTGTCCAGCCCCCTTCTTGGGTTTTATTTGTTTTGTGAAAAAGAAAAAAAAAGAAAGAAACAATGCAAAAGATTTATTAACACCAATCTCTGTAGCTTTATTTTCTAAACAAGCTTTACAAACCACACATAAGGGAAACTAACTGTGTAACTGGAAGAATAATGCATGTTTTTAATAAATCTAAGAGCTTAACCCAATTGTGGTGTATGTGGCCCTATATTTTTGTGCAGATGAGTCTTACACTTGGAGAAATCAAGTGTTTGTGATGTTTGTCACTACCAAGCCTTCTTGCTTTTGAGGTATGGAGTAAAAAGAATTACAACTCATATTCACTTAAGCATTACAATAGTTCTTTGCCATACATATCTCTGCATCTAAATTGACTTTATGCATCTTGTAGGGGATTTCTTGAACTTCAATACTGAATTATATTAGTTAATAAAGACATGTTGAAATGGTCAGAAACAAGTACAAAGCGTAGGTTTATACTATAAATCTCAAAGTGCCAAGGACTTTTTATTTACTTTAAAAAACACTGTAAGCATTAAGTAGGCAATTTAATAAAATTATCATTTTGTTTTAAGAATGTTTAGTAATTCTCACAATTGAATCTTCAAATAAATAATTATAAATATGTAATTAAAGACCAAACCACACTGATTCTGGAAACTTAATTCTCAATATTATGATTTTTATTGTATTAAATGTTTTATTCATCCATCAAATATGTTTACTTGATTGATGGAGAAGTACATTAACAGATCTATGACATAAAATAGTTCTAAC
>CABHPH010147574.1:0-36888 GCA_902168325.1 Peromyscus nudipes
CAAACTACCCCTCTAGGGGATGGATACTTGGGCTCTTTGGACTTAAGTGTTTTATACACAGTGTTGTAGTGAATGCTGACACATTGGGTTTTTAAGATGACAGGAAGTAAACCAGACTTGATGGCTTATGCTTGTTATCCTAGCATTTGGGAAGTTGAGGCCGGGGGATGCTTGTCATCCTAGCATTTGGGAAGCTGAGGCCGGAGGATCGCTGTGAGTTGGAGACCAACCTAGACTACATAGTAAATTACAGGTCAGCCTGAACTACAGAAAACAACAAAAAAAAGCCAGATGTGGTGGTATTGGTGCACCCCTCTCTGGTCCTAGCACTTGTGGAAGGAGGCAGAAAATCAGGAGTTCAAGGACAGCCTCAACTACACAGCTGACTGGTTTTGTCTCAGCCACCTAACAAGTGAGAGGCTCATTCCAGGAGACACAGGTGGACACTTCTTGTTTGAAAATTATGTGTGCCTTGAAAGGTGTCCCAGGTTCTACAGCCTGGAAGTCCCAGAGAAATGTATATGCCTTGTACTGTCCCCATGGCTATCTTGCCAGAGAGGAGGAGTCAAGGAGCTTAGGGATCAGTTCTACTCTGTACCAGATCTTAGTTCCGACTTCTACCTGCTTCTGTCTCCAGAGGGAATCCTGGGGGTGGGCAGACTTGTACTGTTTCTTTTGAGATAGGGTTTCCCTATGTGAACCTGTCTAGTGTAACTGGTCTAGAATGCTCTGTGTGTAGACCAAGTTAGCCTCGAACTCACAGAGATGCACACACTTGGGAGCTCTTCCCTGCTGCTGCTAGGTGAAGGAATAAATGCGTGTGCTTTGCTGCTAGCCACCTCTCCTAACTTCTTTCTCATGTCCTGCAGACAAGACCTGCTATAACCCCCTCTTCAACTCTGAGGACATGCAGGAGATCACACAACATTTTGCTGTCTGCCATGTGGATGCCCCTGGTCAACAGGATGGTGCCCCTTCCTTCCCAGTGGGGTAAGAGCGGAGACCTTCACCCCAGGAGCAGGTGGGGTGCAGGTGGGGTGGGAAGTGTCAATCAACATAAAATAAAAATTAGCCATGGTAATACTAGATCTACTATTTCTAAGCTGGGCATGGTGGCGCATACCGGGAATCCCAGCACTTGGGAAGCTGAGGCAGGAGGATTGCTAGTTTGAGGTCAGCTTGGGCTCATTGCAAAACTATCTCCAAAAAAGTTTTTAAAACCGAAAGAAGAAAACCCAAGACAACATATTTTATTTCAGCGTTTTTGTTTGTTAGTTAGTTTTTTATGGCTACATAAAATATGTGTATAACATAACATTCATCCTTTAACTTGTTTCCTTTTCCATTGTGTATGTGTGTTGAGCATTCATGTGTGTAGACATGTTTATATGGTGTGGGTGCATCGGCATTTGTGTGTAGATACCCAAAGTTGATGTGGGGAATCATCCCCGAATCACTGTCTACTTTACTCATTGAGGCAGGCCTCTCAATCAAACCCAGAGTTCACTGATAATGGTTAGTCTTACTAGCTTCTTTGCTTTAGGGGTTCCCTATCTCCATCTTCTGTGGCTGGAATTACAGGCAGACCACCAAGCCTGCTCAGTATTTACAGAGGCTCTCAGAATCCAAACCCTGCTCCTCATGTTGGCGTGGCAAGAGCTTTAACTGCTGAGCCATCTTCCTAGCCTTAAATAGCTATTTAAACAGTTAAATAGCTATGTCTTTAAAAATACATTGCAACGTTGTTAGTGTGTGGCTGCCATCTTTCTGAGGACTTCTTCCTATTTCAAGTTGATAGATACTGTGTCCAGTAAACCCTGACTCCATATCCCAGCTAGGCTGACTTGAGACAGTGTATTTCACCTATGCAGGGCAAGGCTAGAAATAGCCCTGCCAAGACCAACTAGGCAAAAGAGAAAACCTAAAAAGAAAAAAAAAAAAAAAAAAAAAGGGAATGAGGGACCTGACTGCTGCCATGCTTCTCCAATGACAAATGTCATTTTCACTTAATCCTTACCTGTGGCTGGACTTATTAGCTTATTCTTCGTGAAGACACCGAGGCACAGAGGGCGCTTCAGAGCTTATGAAAGGCCACAGGATGGGGATGGAGGGCTGGGCTTCCACCCTGGTCTGCCTATGGGAGACTCTGTCATGGGAATCAGGGTCCCTTGGTGAGAGTTCTCACCCAGCTGTGCATCTCTCATAGTCTTTCGGTTTTTCCAAAGCAGATATGGAGGTTGGACTTGCCTATTCTCACAACATGTCATGCAGGAGGCCCACCTTAGAGGTCTCCTCCAACACGTGCTGCTATGGAACATGCAGGAACAGCCTTTTCCCTGAGTTTACAGACTTCCCAGAGTGCCCTCTTAGCATTGACAGACACATATCCTCTTTATCACTGGTCCTAGTTCTTAACTATTAACTTTTATTATTAATTTTTTCCTTCAGGGACAGGCACAGGCATAAAGTACTTGTTCAGCAATGGGGTACAGTTAACTCTTAAACAGCTGACAAAATCAGGACTTTCCCCACCAAGTCAGCTTGGACAACTGTCTGAGAAATGATTGGGTCAATCAGAGGCTCTTACTCCCCAAGTGAAGTCTCATGATGCTCCTAGACCTGACTTCCCCAGAGTAATATATGAAGTTTACCTGCAGTAAGATGTGGGGTGTGTGCCCGCCAAGTTTACCAGGCAACTTCAGTGTAGAACACTGTTGAAATAGGATGTGGCTTCCTCCCGCCCTCTGGAGTCGGGACTAGGCGATACGCCTTTTCTTGGGGATATCGAAACAAGATTGGGGATCAATGGCTGTTTCCTCCTTTTTGGAGTCTACTTCCTGCTTAGGAATCTGCCACTCTTTTCTAGTATACCTAGCCCCAGGAAGCTGACAGGAAACAGAAGCCTTCATAGTTAGGTGGCTTTTCCATTTTGTACTTGGGAGACTCAGGCTCCATGCTGAGGTACGACCACTCCCAAAGCAGTCCCATGTTTTTGCTCCCCCCTCCCCTTCTCCTAAAGCTGTCTCCAGTTAAGTAAAGTCACACTACCTAGGCTCCTTTCAACTCTTTTAGGGTCCTCCATATACGTTCCCTGTCTAGGATTCATTCCCCATTGGGCTCTGGTACTGCCTCAGCATCATATCCTCTAGGAAGTGCTTCCTGACCATTTGAACAGAGTGGATCACTTTGCTGGCATGTCCTCCCAGCACCCATGTCCTTCCTGGTGTCCTTTCCTAGCTCATGGCACCCATGACACTCTTTTCTGCAGACTCATGAGTCTCTTACTGTCTATCTGCTAGGCTGCCATAGGCTCCTTTCCTCACAGAGAACCTGACCTCTGTGCCCAACCCATGAACTACTGCATGGGTTCAGATCCTTCACACTTGTTCTAGATCCTTCTTCCTGAGGCCACAGTTGTGAAATGCCATGTGATCTGTGTTATATTGGTTCCCAGCTCATCAGAGATAGGATAGATCTTCCGCTTAGCCACTTTGTGAGTCTAGATGGCCAAGGGGCGCCCAAGTAGCTGATAAGAGCCCTGTAGGATCAGGGCAGAGGAAGCTTCAGGATTAGGGTGGGGTGTCCTCAGACAATGGATGCTGAGGTGTGATATGTCATGTTTGTGTTGCTCTGTGGAGGGGACAGCTGGTGTCTGGGCTTTCAGAATATCCTGGTATGAATAACTTGTTTCTTCGAGGGTCTGGGTTCTCAAGATCTGCCTTGCCATGTCTCCCACAGGTACATGTACCCCTCAATGGATCAGCTGGCTGAAATGCTTCCTGGAGTCCTTCACCAGTTTGGGTAAGAGCAAGGGAGTCTCTTCTAAGGTTGTCAGCTTGGTCAGTAGGGCAGCTGCTGACCTCCTTCTCTTCCTTGGCCTGACCACTAAAATGCAGGTTGGAGTTCTCAGATGAGTCCAGAAAGGAGCTTGCTGTAGCTTGTACCCACTGTTTCCCCCAGCTTGGCCCTCTTCTCTGTGTCCCTTGAGGTCTTCCTTCTTGAGTGGCCCCAATGCCCACTCTGTCCTTGGCTTCTGATCCCATGGAACATTCTAGAATAGTGTTCCCTGGGAGCTTGGCTTCTCTCTCCAGACTCTCCTGCTGCCCTGGCAAGCTCCCTTTTCTTTCTCACTGCAGCCTCGCCTAGGGTTAAACCCCATGGTTCTGGCCCAGTTTGTTCTCATTCCGAGTTTCAGAATCCAGGATAAAGCTTGTGAGTGGGGTGAGGCAACCATCATCTTTATGGACCTTCCTGTAAATGCTAGGCGTCTCAGAGCCTTGGCTGGCTGCAGCAAGGGGAAAAGGAGCAAGAAGGATGAGGCTCCCAAGGTCACAGCTCTGGACTTGGAGGGCACATCAGTGCAACCTGCCTCTCATGGCATGAACGAGCTTGTTGGCATTCTCAGCAAAGATATCTAAGGGGTGGAGCTCTTAGGAGTAAGTGAGGGAAGTTTATTGGGGTAGGCAGGGGCTCCATCACATCTCCCTTTGGTGACCTGATGTTCCTTGTTTCTAGGCTCAAGAGTGTCATTGGCATGGGGACAGGAGCTGGCGCCTACATCCTGACCCGCTTTGCAGTAAGTTCCTCTACAGTTTGTAAAATTGCATTAAAAAAATTACTTAGGGGCTAGGGAGCTAGCTTAGTAGGAAAGAACGTTGCTATGCAGGCATGGAGACTTGAGGACTGGAGTTCGAATCCCCAGAACCCATGTGAAAGATAGGCGTGGCTACAGGTGCCTGTTACCTCAGCATGGAGATGGGGTGGAGATAGGTGGAGACTCTGGAGAGGTGTCTGGCCAGCGAGCCTAGCCTAAAAGGCGAGCTTCCTATTTGATGAGAGACCCTGTCTCAAAGGAAGACAGTGGAGAGCAACAGAGATAAACACCTGTGCCTTGCCCTGGCTTCTGCATGATTATGCTGGGTGTGTATACTTGCACACTTGTATCTGTGGCACTCACACAGACACACACATAAATAAATAAATGAAATTTGAGAAGCATCAAAAAACCCACTTCCATTTCCCCAGGGACAGCCACTGGGGCCACTTGTGGCATGTGCCACATGGGTACCTGTGCATGTATTCTCATGCATTCATACTAACAGTTTTGGTTTTTCTGGTGCTGAAATGCCACAGTAAGTAGACAGGGCTTTTGGTCACCAGCCTTATTCGCTGAGCAGGAAATGTGGATGGCTTCACACTCACAGCATCCTCTGATCCTGCAATGTTTTATCTCAGAATTTTGTGACCCAGGTCCCCTGGGATCCTGATGGAGTCTAAATAAGAGTCAGCCACATGCGAATGTGGCAGTGCCCATTGCCAGCACTGTGGGAATCCTTTCATGCCTTTGCCAGTTACCTTTAAGTAACTCATGTCCTTCAACCCAAAGTATTTTGATACCTGCTAAGCACAGTGCCTCGATGATGCTCAGGCATACCGTCGAAGGCAAATCAGCTTGGGCATCAGCTTCAAGTAGATGCTGGGATGGTCTTGGAGTTCTAAATACATAGGCATTGCAGATAACAGAGCCACAGGGCATTTCTGGGCCCTTAGTGTGGCTTGGCCGTTGCACCATTGGGCATCTGGGCGAAGCTGAGGCTCTGTGAGGGTGAAGGGACTCGATTCGCAGGTCCTCCAAGTGTGAGTGTGTTCTTTCTTCTTCTATGGCTTCTTCCTTCTGCTCTTGTGAGGACCTAACCCACTTTTGACTGAGCCTCAGTTCCGCTCTGACTGTGTCAGGGAGCCGTTAACACCGGCTCCAAGGTTCTACTATGATTGGCTTCAAGGCTTCAGTATTTTTATCTCTTGGTTGTATCTCACATTGTGCCTCCGATTACAGCTCAACAACCCTGAGATGGTGGAGGGCCTCGTGCTCATGAATGTGAACCCCTGTGCTGAAGGCTGGATGGACTGGGCCGCCTCCAAGGTGAGACTGGGCAGGGCAGGCAGGTGGGGTCCCAGCCTCCCCCACCTGGGGAGCGCCTTCTCAGCCCCACTCTTCTTGTTCCCTACTGCCCGGAGAGCAACCTTCCTTGGCTCTGTTTAGGCTAGCAACCATTTGCTGCTCAGAAGGTCTAAGTCACTCTGCCCTGGCTGCTATCCCAAGGGTCCCTGTTGATCCTGTTGATTTTTTTAAAGTGATGATTGCTTTTCTTTTTTTCTGTAAAGTCTCCAGCATCTGCCAAGGGTAGGGAGAAATGTCCGATCAGGGTGGGACAAAGCTGCTCAGGCTGGAGTGACTGCTCTCTCATTTGGAATGGTGGTTTTGTTAGTTTGGGCAGCTGTTGGGAAAGAGGGCATGACCCTTACCCACCCCCTTCCTGTCTGCAAGATGCTGGGATTCTTCCTGAAGCATGGATAGGCCTGTCCCTGCCTGTAAGGCAGTCAGAAGCAAAGCATCCTCCCTGGTTCTTATTTTATTTTCCAGCTGAGAAAGGGACATTCCATTTAGGTCCACTTGGCTGCGGCTCAGCTGTTCTGAGCCAAACAGGGAGGGCTGGGGCACTGGCCTCCGGCCGAGATATGCTTTGGTTTTAATGAATTCCCCATGTCTGTCCCTCTGGCCTTGAAGGGCAACCTGCGTATCCTCTGGTATGCCAGGCGTGAGTGTCAGAGCCTGGGATACCTGGCTGCCTTATCGGATCCTTACTGTGGGAGCCTTCTTATGTCCTGATGACATGGGTTTTAACACCTCCAGTTATAAATGAGAGACGCCTTCAGCCAGCCCAGGGCTCAGCAGCTGCAGGTAGCCATCAGGCCAGTCCAGGACTCCAGGTCAAATGCTCACCTTCCTTACCCATCTCTACCCAAGCTGGGCCACCTGTGGTATTTGCCGTATCTGTAGAGCACCTACAGTGTATGTGTAGCATTTATACAGCTCCTGTTGGATAACTAGTGGTTTGGATTTTATGTCATAATCTGAACATTTATTGAGCACCAGCTGCATACTGCTATGCTTTCAGATCCTGCTGTATACAGTCGTTTGGGAGGTGGTATGGGAAGTAATTAATGAATTCAAAGACTTTATAGACTAGAAACTGGGATGGAGAGGAGAAACAAGGAGATGGTGAAGAAGTAGTCTGGGCTGAGTGGACCCTGGGCTGTGGATAAGGAGATCACTGTGTTAGGGTGGGGCCTCTGTGCTGAGCACTTGGTGAGCTGTGGGAGCAGGGAAAACTTGGCCTAGCTAGGTTGTGGTTCCATCCCACTTGCTGTGTGTTCTTGATGTGGGCTGTAAGAGGAAGGAACTGGATGGAAAGTCAGGCCTGGCCTGACCTGGGCTGTAGGTTCAGGAGGGGACCAGAGACAGGAGCCGAACTGCCATACAAACAGATGTGTGATATCCAAGATGTATGAGATAACCGACTTCTGCTGAGGACAGGCTTGTGCGGGCTCACCAGTTTGGAAGATTTGGTCCCTATGGCAAGACAGTATGCCATGGCAGTGACTGGGGGCAAAAATAAACAAAACTACCCCAGGTGGCCTACTGTGGACCTCAACATCTTAAAGGTTCCCCCTTACCCCAATAGTCCTAAGCTAGTGAGCAAGCCTTTACTAAATTGGTCTATGGCACACACCCCAGAGTCAAGCTCTGGCCAGGATGTCATGGAGACCTGCATGAGGCTCAGGGAGCCAGGTGCCACTCTGCCCCCTGGGCCCCAGGCTGGCTGACTTTCTGTCTCTGCTGTTGAGTCCTAGTTGCCAATTTTTCTTTGCTTACCCTCCACAGATCTCAGGATGGACCCAAGCCCTGCCAGATATGGTGGTGTCCCACCTCTTCGGCAAGGTGAGTGGTGTGGGCATCCTGCTGCCCCCACTGAGCAGTTAACCATGTGGCACTCTGCACAGGACCACGTGGGCAGGTGGTACACACAAGATACAACCAAGGGGTGACCCAGTCTGAGGTCTGGGAATGATTGTGAAATATGGACGCTCAGCCAGCAAGCCATTCATACCGTTTTTCTACCCACCTCCTTCTGAGAATTTCATACATGTGTACGATGTCTTTTGATCAAATGTATACCCCGAGTCCTTCCCCTCCAGCTCCTCCCAGATTTTCCCTCCCGACTAAATGTGTGTTTTAAAAATTACTGAATTCTTCTGGTGCTGCTGGCATGAGCAAGAGTATAGGGCTATCCACTGGCATGGACAGCTTACCTGGGGCACCACGTCTGAAGAAAACAGATTTCCCCCTTCCCTCCAGCAGTCATCAAGAGCCAATAGCTCCTCAGCCAGGGGTGGGGCTTCTTGATAACCTGTTTCTGTTGAAGCACAATGTGCAGCATGTATTTGAACAAATCCGTCAGCCATCAGAGCAGCTAAGATAGTGGAAGTGTCCTTCACACACACACCCATGTCCTCAAACCTTTGCTCACTCCTCCCAGGCACCCTCTGGGCTGCTTTCTGTCACTCTAGATTTGTCTGTGAACCCCGTACTACTCTACTTGCTGGGGCCTCTCTACCTTTGCAGGATTATTTTAGAATCTACTTATGTTTCTGGACGCCATCGTCCATTTGGTACTCGGTAATATTTCACTCAGTGAACATACCATAGCTTTTCTGTTGACCTTTGTTGGGCCTTTATTTGTAATAGTTTGGGGTTTTTATAAATGGGGTCTGCAGTATTCATGTCTGTGCGATCAGCTCCATGTCTATGTGGGGCTCCGTCCCCAGTATTTGCCAGGGATTAGCTCATAGAATCGACTCAGGAGCTCTGTGACTAGACATTCATTCCAGTTTGAGGTGGGATAATTCAAGCTAGAGGCTGAATGACTCATGTAAAATCTCCCAACCCAGAAGAAGTGTGACTGGGGTTTGAACTTGTGAGTTTGGCTACAGCATCCACACCTCTAAGCCTCTGCCCTTGCCTGGTTCTTACATGGGCTGAAGGCAGAGGAGGCATCCTTGCAGTGTCCTGGTGGCAGGCCTGGCCTCTGCCTCTGCCTGCTGTCACATATCTGACCTCAGCCAGAGCCACCAGCCCTGAGAGAGGATGTACTTTTGGCTCACATTCAAGTTCAATGTCTGGAAAAACCCCTTGGTTGCCCAGACTCAGGGGTGCTCTGCTTACTGGACGGAGCATTCTCTGCTCTGAGCTAATGAATGTGATGGCACTTTGATGCCCTCCTGAGTTTCAGGACAGCAGGAAACACCCGTTTGCTTTGGTGTCACCCTGGGCTTGTCACTGAGATGGCTTAGGCCAGCCCGAGATTATCATCACACAGTTCAGACTGTCCTCAGGTCCCTTGAGGCTGGCTGATGCCTCCAAGTTGCTGCTGTTATTTTGATCAGATTCCTCAGACCACTTTTCCCCAGGATGTCTTTTTCTCATGGCTTGGCCTGCTTGCTGACAAAGTGACCTTCTGATCCCCTAAGTGACAGGGGCAGTTGGTTCTGAGGGCTACCATGGAGCAGGAACCCTGACTTTAGCTGAGGCTCCTGAATGAAAGCTAGGCCTCCCTGGTGGGCTCCTACTGGCTTCCAGTGGCCGTCACTCAGCAGTCTGCACTGGTCACCACCGATCACAGGTGTCTCTGCCTCAGCTGTGTTCTCCCTCCCTATTCCCGTGGCTCGAGCGAGTGGTGACAAGCCTTCCCCACTCTCTCTGTGACAGGAGGAGATGCATAACAACGTGGAGGTGGTGCACACATACCGCCAGCACATCCTCAACGACATGAACCCCAGCAACCTGCACCTATTCATCAGCGCCTACAACAGGTAAGGGCCCTGTGCAGGAATGGGCTCGGCCATGTCAGGCTGGGGTCCTCATCAGCCGCCTGCAGCAGGTCCGCAGTGGAAGCGAAGGTCAGGACCGTGCAGCTGAGGTTAGAGGACAATGGCACTGAGTGAGCTCTGCCAGGATCTGCCTGATGCTTCTATCTGGACTTCGGGACCAGATGAGAGGGATGCAGCTGAGCCATTGGGGTGGAGAGTTGAGGCATGTGCCCAAGGCTGACTCAGAGTAAAAGCTGCTGTGGGTAGACCTGGGCAACGGAGCAAAACACTGTGGGAATGCAGAACCCTGGAGGCTGCTGGGAAGAGAGAGTCTGTCCAGCTGAGGATAGTGGATGAGGTGCTTATTCGGAGCGTTCCTGGGGAGGGGACTACACAGGGTCATTAGCGTCAGTCAAGGCTCTGGAACGTGCACTCCTCAGCCTGCAGAGGCACCACTGCTACACTCCCAGCGCAGGGACCAGGAGTGAGCCTTGCACACATGTAACCTAGGACAGTTCCTAGGACTTAACCTCCTGGAAGTGAGTCTGCATTTGTAATGAACTTAGCATCTCTGATGGACTTTGGTGCCCTCTCCACAATCCTGTCAGCATCTCGGTGCAGGGGACCTGTAGCCTTCTCACAGCTGTCTGAAGATAGATGCAAATGGGTCCCAAGAAGAGGGAGATGGGCTCCTGGCTGGACAGTGGGAATCACATGAGTGAACTGGTCCCTGCACAGCAGCTGATGAAAAGGGGCTGTTCCTGAGACAAAAGCACAGAAAGGTTTAGTCTCTTTTCCCAGGGTTACACAGCTAGGAAGTGGCGCAGTGTGATTTAAATCCTGCAGTGCTAGCTTCGGTCTCAGAGCTTCAGAGGGCAGGGAGGCCAGGTGTTCACACGCAGGGACCGGGTCCACACTGGACTTCTGCTAGCAGAGCGGGACACCAGTGCAGGCTTTGGAACACATGGAGAGCAGGTTCGAGTTTGAGAGATGGCTTCTTGGGTTGAGGCTTCAGAGCTGCTCCGAGGGCAGGTTTAAGTTAGGAGTGGAGGGGTGCTGGGAGGCCATTCTGAGGTTTTTGCAATGGTGGGTGGGGGCTCTAGCGGGGTGGGGGGGGCAGGGATCTCTAGTGAGGACCTGATTTTTTTTCCTGTAGAAATCATATTAATACTGATAATAAATTTCAGGCCAAATGAGGAAGGTTTCATTACAAACAGACGAGACCTGTTGGCTCTGAACCACTTCTATGGACACTATGTGGCCATGGGGTCTTGAGAGCTATGTGGCCTCCTAAAGTTATGGGTGTTCATCTAGAATGGGCTATGGTGGGAGTGGCCTGGGGGGCAAGTCTGCCAATGCTAACCGTATGCATGTTGTCTGCAGCCGACGGGACCTGGAGATTGAGCGGCCAATGCCTGGAACCCACACCGTCACCCTGCAGTGAGTGGCTTCCTTCCCCTGTGTTGCCAGGCTGCCATGCTTCACGCAGGGCTGTTGGTGCGGGCTTCTGCTGGGTGTGAGAAATGCCACCTTAGGGCCGGACACTTTGGTAGAGACGGCTGTCTACGTCTTACCCAAGGGATCTGACTGGAACTACTCCTTGTGTAGCTGGCGTCACCACTGGGTCAGGGAGTGTGTGATCATATCTGGAACTTTCGAATCAGGAGGCTGGCCGCCTTCGTTAAGCATGTTCAACACCCATGGCCTAATTAGGCTGTGCTTCCCAAAGCCTAGAGGTGAAAGATACAGGACCTGACATGTGAGGGTCCTGTATATCTAGTAGTCCATGATTGTGGCTAACACCTTCCACAGGCAGTGATGGTGCCTTTCTACGGTTCTCCGTGTGTGCCATGCTATTGGATACTTGTGAATGTGGCATGGGTTATTTTCTTTGTCATTTATACCAGACATTTTTTTTTTGTCCATCTTAACTCCTGAAAAATCCTTGTTCCTTTTTCCCCAGGCAGAGGGTGCTTTGGAATGAAAGCATTAAGATACAGGAATCACTGGGCTGAAATTTTACACGGAGGTATAAGTAACCGCTAGCCCATCCTATTCAAAGTTCAAAGCAGAGGATGCTAGCATAGGACCATAGAGGTGCAAAGGGTGCTAGGAAACCTAAACAGCCTTTTAGACTCCTGCTGCAGCCCAGAGTCTGTGTAAGACCCTAGAAAAGGATCCTGGGATGATTCCTCTTTCCCTGTCCTGTGCAGGTGCCCTGCTCTGCTGGTGGTCGGGGACAACTCTCCTGCCGTGGATGCTGTGGTACGTATCAGTTCAGCAGGCCACAGGTGCTCACCTATATGAGTCCCCCCTGCTTTCCCCTCCCAATGCAAGGACACTGTTTAAATGCCACACCAGCCTTGGGGCAGAGCTCAGGCCAGCTTCTCACTGTGGCCACCAGTCCCGACTGCCTGGCCGTCTGCCTCCCCTGCCCTCCTGCTGTCCATGGGTGCCTCATCTCCATGGCAGGCTTAAGGCTAGGTGTCATGGCTAAGCATTCTCCCTCAGTCTCAGCAGCAGCTGGGCCTTTCTGCTTAGCAGAAGAATGAGTCAGGCAGCCGGGTCAGGCAGAGCTTTCTCCCTCAGTTTACCTTCTAATTCTCACCTGCAGTACTAAGGAGGCATGGAGAGGATGCCTGCTTTCTGGCATCCCCATACCTGGGGAGATGTGTGACATGAGACTGTTACTCAGAGACCAGACTGCCTCGCTCTGCCTCTACAGTGTGCCACAGAGCTGGATGTACCCTGACTCGTCTCCAGGTCACAGCGCTAGTCATGGCAGGGCCAGGCTGCAAACCCACAAGTCTTTAACAACCCAAAGCCCACGTTCTTTCTTCATGGCTGAAGGAACGCTGGTGTTTCAGATGATGGGGCAGAGCAGAGGGGAGAACAGAACACTCTTGACTTTGGCTCTGAGTCAAATACTTACCTAGTCTTTGCCCTTGTTCAGGTGGAATGCAACTCCAAGTTGGACCCCACGAAGACCACCCTGCTCAAGGTATGAGCAACAGTGGGGGCTGCAGCTGGCATGGCTTAGAGGCCCCACATGTATTTGTAACTGAGCTAAGCTTGTTGACACATAGAACTGTTGTTAGAGTCAAAATAAGGATGTCATGCATAGCCCTGTAATCCCAGAACTCCAGAGGCAGAGGCAGGAGCATCTCAAGTTTGAGGCTCTCCTAGGCTACACAGCCTGTTCTAGGCCAACCCAGACCATACTTTGAGACTCTGTCTCTGAAAGGGAGGAAGGAAGGGAAACATGGAGATAGGGCGTTAGTTAAGGAAGCAAGCCAGCTTGGAGCCGATCCGAGGCTGCAAAGCGAAGTGGTCCATCCTGGGGACTAGACTGAAGGGCTCTACACACTTCCGTCCATGCAGCTGGGGGAAGATAGACTGGGAGCACAGGACAAGAGTCTCCTTTTCCTAGGATGGGGCAAGGCTATCTGCACCAGAGGGCTGTACCACAACCCTGTGCAGTGAAATGCTGGGAGGCCAGGGAAGCCTTCCCCAGCAACATCTCCTGAGTTCAGTGTGATTGCTACCTGGTGCTGGGTTAGAGGTCTGCAGAAACCCCACAGCCTGCAGTCAGGGCTGTTTGCACACCCAAAGGTACCTGTGTATGGCAGCTGTGTCTGGGTTGTGCCACAGGCTCAGGCTCATCCTGAGGATCTCCCCACTGGGTATACTCTGGCGGCTGGGATCTTGAAAGTTCCATAAGCCACCCTGGCTTCCAAAACGGCACAGTTGAGGCCTGTATGCTTTTAGGGTCTGTGGGGCCTGTTGCTGTGTGTAAGCTTTGAGGAGTAGTTGCAAAGGAGGATAAGGGGCTACAGTCAACAGTATCACCCAACCACAATCAACCCACCCAGAGCAGTGTCGGGTGGGTGATCCCGGGGTCAGTTTCACAGAGCACAGATCACTGCAGCTCTGGCCTAGGTGTTTGGTGCTAACCAGCTTCCTTCCCTTCTAGATGGCAGACTGTGGCGGCCTCCCACAGATCTCTCAGGTGAGTGAAACTGTGGCTTTCTCACTTAACACCTGTCACCTCCCACTGGTAGGGTACGTGTGCCTTCGTGGCCTGAGAGCTCCCCTCTTCCTACTCCCTCTGTGTGGCATCCAATGGTAGTTTCTGCATATATTCTTCATAAAATGTGCTTTATAAATATTGTGGATTCACTAGATCCCCATCTAGCAGCTTTTGGGGATTGAGTGACCCTGAGGTCAGCAGGCTTAAGAGATTTGCCAGATGGACCTGGCTTGGCCATGGGATCAGAATCTTGGTTGTCCTGCCTTAGCCAGGGGCCACTGGGAGCTCAAGTCCAGAACAGAGGAACAACCAAAACATGTAAATGTATTTTATATGCATATGTATGTGTGTACATCATATATATAATATATACGCATGCATGTATGTATGCATGTGCACATGAGAGTTGTATATGTGTGCCTGTGTGTGCACATATGTAAATTCACGTGCCTACGTGCACATGTGTTCAGGTGTGTGGGAACCTGTATTCCTCCATCCATGTACCTTGTTTGCTCATCTTCCTCCAGTCCTTGGCCTGCTCCCTGCTCTCTTTATCTGTTTGCAGCCAGGGCAGATCTAGCCTGGGTCTGGACTGAAACCATTTAAACACTGGTGGGAACTGAGCCTCAAGCCTGATTCCCCTGTAACCCCGCCCACTGTCCCTTCCAGGGTGGGGTGTCTGCAAAAGACTTTCTCATGGCTGTTGAGATTATACCTTTGCTGTAGTTCTCAGAGGCTGAAGGAGCTGGCATTTCAGTTCAGCATCCTAAGGGGAAACCGAGGCTGGAGAGGATATATTGCCTATGGTAACAGTGGCCATGAGTGTTCAGCTGGCCCCCTCTTCTCATTCGGAATTGGCCCATCTTGAAGCAAGACAGATGGACATCCTTTCTCTCTGCAGCCCAGTCATGTCTTGCTTTGCCATTGTTTGGAGTCTCCCAAGATTCCAGGGGGCAACTTTTGCATAGCTAAATGTCACCCAGGCTCTTTGCCTCCTTGCTGAGGAGTGGCAGGAGTTGTCTAAAGTGCAGGGTGGGAGGAGAGTGAGCCACTGGGCAGTGACTTCCTGAGCTCCGATCAAGGGATAACAACAGATGTGCCCTTGGTGCCACCTCCTTGGCCCCAGTTAGGTTGAATGAGTCCTGCAGAGGAAACAGTGGCTCTGGAGGTGGCCCTGGCACTGCCTGATCATTTATCCAGAGACAGCCTAGTTAACCCAGCTAGTGATAATAGCCATCCACCCTTCTGGCCATCCATTCCCTTGATCTTTCTTCTATCCTTCCTTCCTCCCTCCCTCCCTCCCTCCCTCCCTTTTCTTCTCCCATCCATCTTTCTCCCCTTCCTTTCTCTACACATCAATCCCATTTTCATCCATCCATCAATGAACAATCTGACCTTTTGGGCCTCTTCCTTTCTTCCAGCCTGTCCTTCTCTGCTTCCTTCTCCACGTTCCTCCCATTCCCTCCCTCTGTCCTTCCCTCCACCTCTGCATCCCTCTTTCCTTCCTATCATCTCTTCCCTCCTTCCTGCCATCTCCTCATCTCTCTCTTCCACCTCTCCCTTCCTCCATCACCTCATCCCTCATTCCCTCCATTTCTCCATCCCTCCCCCTTTCATACTTCCTTCTCTTCCTCCCTCCCTCCATCTCAATCCCTTTGCCCTTCCCTCCATTTCTCTACCCCTCCATCCTCCCCTTCATTTCTCCATCCTCCATCCTTCCTCCATTCTTTCTATCCTTTCTTCTTTCCACTGATATTTCCCCATCACTGTACTTTCTATTCACCCAGCCATCTTACCATCAACCTGATGTGAAGCACCTCAAGCACAGAGTTCCTGGCATGGAGGAACTGGTTCATCCACATGACCCTCACTTACTAGCTCTGGTCTTTGGGTAGGCAGTTGGCACCCAATCTGCTCATCTATGTCGTGTGTACCTAGGAACACTGGCCTTGTCAGACTGATGTTGGGTTTCCTGGAGTTCTGCAGAGTCCCTAGCAGGTTCATGACACTGGGCTTTGAGCACAGAGTATGATTTGACTTTATATGCAGCTGAGGACATTGACTCAGAAAGTCCTATAACTTATCCATGATGCTCTTTTAGCCATGAGGTAGGTTAGAGACATTTGTTCCTGGCCAAAGCTGATTCTGGTCCCCGTAGCCATCCCTTTGGTTTTTCCTTGGCTTCTATGTTCTTCCTGTCCACATGTGGTAGCTTCATCTTGGGCAGAGCTCTGGCTTTCAGGTACAGGTGGCCCATGGTGATCTGGACCTCCAGCCATTGACCTCATATTCTCTCTCTCCTACAGCCCGCCAAGCTTGCTGAGGCCTTCAAGTACTTTGTGCAGGGCATGGGCTACAGTGAGTATGACACCTTGGGCACTAGGCAGGTGTGGGGTGGTAATGTCACAGCCAGTGGGGGAGGGGAATCTGTCATCTTGGTTGCCTTTAGCTCTTAAGCAGTGGGCAAGTCTGAGAAAGGAGTCCTCACAAGCATGCATGGCTGAATGAGGAGTGAGTCAGTAACCAGTTTGGTTATCGTGCGGCATACATCACACAGCCTGTTGACACAAAAAAAAGTGCTAGGATTACAGGGCAGGGACCACTATACTAGGCTAGAACTATCCCTTTAAGCACCGCTCTCGCCCACCCCCCCACCCCCCGGGGGGGGGGGGTGGACAGTGACCAAGAGCTGAACAAGGAATGCCCCTAATTTTGATTACAAGCTTGCTCAAGAGACCAGAATTGTGGCAAAAGTGGGAAGGAAAGATTAGTAAGTCTTTTTTTTCTCTCCTTTCGCCATCACAATAATACTACAAGGGAGGGGGTAAGCAGGCCACAGGGAGGTGATCTGTGGAAGGTTGATGAAGCCAGAGCGGCATGTAAGAGGGAGACCAGAGTGCCTGAGAGCAAAGGCATAATGCTTCTTTGCTAGATCAGGGAACTGAAGGGCAGAGCAGCCTGCTTCAGGGACTTCTTTCTTTCTGCCTCAAGCTTAGAGGGAGTTGGTCGCTCATGCAGCCTCTTTTCTTCAGAAATGCCAAGCTGAGACCAGGACTCCCAGACTTGGCTGGGCAGCAGCCTTGGTTGGCACTGGTTGACTGACACATTAGTTATGTGTCAAAGCAGTCCACACAGTTCTTCCTGCCTACTGCTCAGAGTTACCCATCCACGCATCCTTCTTAGCTAGAAAAGTCGAAGCTCATGCTTTCTCCCCCGCACTACCGATTCATCTAGAAACGGATGGGCCTATTTGGTGAAACACTATAGTTTCCCCATGGGCCTTCACCCACACTTGCTTCCCAGCAAGACAGAGTGAGGCAGCCCGGTGTGAGTGCCTCAGACAAGGTCCGCATCTCTAGCTGTCCCTCACCAATGGAACACATTTGCCTGTGGATCCCCCTCCACCCAGCATGCTTTCCCTGGTATAAAGTGGGGAGAAGAGCTGGGCAGTCTGGTTTCCCTTGCGGGGTATGGATCACAGCCCATTTGTTGTGTATTCTGAGAGGAAAAGAAGAGAAAGCTAGGCCTTGGTTGCTCCCAAAATTTGTCTCACCTCTGTCTTCAGTCTGACAAAGCTTCCCATGGAAGATAATAGGAATCTCTTCCCTTGGAGAGATAATGGGAAGAGCCACAGACCCAAAGGCTTTGCCAAAGGAGGAGGTTCCTGTTCACAGAGTGCCTGCCTGTGATGCTGGGCTCACAGGACTAGTCTATTGTGTGTCTGTTGTCCTGGGAAGTTGTCATTTCCTGGTGAGGTCATCAGGACTCACGGATTTGGGTGGAGAAACAGAGACTCGGGGTGAAAAACATATGAGCCACAGATGTGCACTGACCCCGATTCTTTCTGAATTAAAAATAGGCTGTTAGTTATGTGGTGGCACACCCCTGTAATCTCAGCATTTGGGATGCAGAAGGATCATGAGTGAGTTCAAGGTCATCTCAGCCACATAGAGAATTGGAGGCCAGCCTGGGCTAAACAGAGACTTACTCAAAAACAAAAAACAAAAAACAAAAAAAAAAAAAAAGAAAGAAAACCAGTAGCAAAAACAACACTGATTCTTTAAGGAGGGAATTCCACTGAGCAAGGACTAATCCAAATTTGGGTGTCTGCTCTTGGGCACTGCTTCATTAGGGTGTGGCACTAGTCACCCCAATGAGTGCCCCTAGAGATTCCCCCAGATAGGACACTTAAATATCAGGAATGCATTTCCCCCACAAATTCAGAGGCTGCAAGTCTGAGGTCAAGATGTGGGCAGGGCTGGGCTCACTTTGCAAGACCTTTTCTTGCCTGCTGGACTCTGCTGGCTACATCAACCAGAGGCCTTCTGTGGCTTGTGGCTGCATCCTGCCAATCTCCTCCATCCATGCAGGCCTGGTCTTTTCTTGTTTTCTTATTATGGAGACTGCTTTTGGATTAGGAATCAGTCTAATTCAGAATGACCTCATCTTAACTAAAGATGTCTAAATTAAGTGTTCCAAACAAGGTCATAATTCTGAGGTTTCAAGTGGGCATGAATTTGGGGGAACCACCAGATAGGATGAGGGTCGTTATGTTCTATCCAATTCTGTCAGTCACCTGCTGTGGCATGGGCAGTTTGGGTCTTGCTAGGGCTAGCAGGATTTCGGAAGGCAGGCAGACTGCTAACATCTCCGAGGGAACCATGTGGTAAGACCTTGCATCCTCCCTGGGATGTGCAGAGACTAGCCTTGCTGGCCTCCATGTTCTCCTGCCTACTGACAGTATATTGCAGAGGAGGTTACCTGATCATATGAGGGTCTTCATTTTGCAGACAGGAACAGGAAAGCTTTGAGAGTGACACTCCAGCAGCCACCCAGCTAATAAGCACCTATTAATTCAGACCCAGATAATGGCTCAGGTCTTTTGCCATGTGATCATTATATGCCTTTCCCGCATCTAGGCCTTCCTGTCCCCTTTGTGAGTGGCATAGAAAGTGGATGGCCCCAAGGATGAAGATAATAGAGAAGGGGTGCTCAGCTGGGTTCTTAGGAGTGTCATGACTGAGACAGGGGAATTTTTCCATATCTATAGAGGCTTCCCAAATCCTAACCACATTGTCTTCTGTGTTCTCAGTGCCCTCTGCCAGCATGACCCGCCTGATGCGGTCCCGCACAGCCTCTGGCTCCAGTGTCACATCCCTGGAGGGCCCCCGCAGCCGCTCTCACACCAGCGAGGGCCCCCGCAGCCGCTCTCACACCAGCGAGGGGTCCCGTAGCCGCTCTCACACCAGCGAGGATGCGCGTCTCAACATCACCCCCAACTCGGGTGCCACCGGGAACAATGCTGGGCCCAAGTCCATGGAGGTGTCCTGCTAGGCAGTCTGTGCATCAGTCATCCTGGACTGGTGGTCTCTCCCTTAGCCCCCAACCCCTGCCTACCACCCTGCGCTAATGCGTATTAATCTAAAGCTGCTTTTGTAAGAATGAACTCTGGCCGTGGCAGACCCAGGCTGTTCAGGCTGCCACCTGGGATCAGAGTGGGTGGTGGTGGACAAAGGCAAGAAGCAGTTCAGTGTTCTGTTCTGCTAACGAGTGGCCTGGTGGCCCCTCTCTCTACCCTCAGATACCAAACTGCCAAAACTAAGAAACATATAGCTGTAACACTGCCTGGCTCCAAGCCCAGGCTGATCCAACATCCTGGTTCACAGGCATTTTGCCAGTCCTCTGCTTCCTGTTTCCTCCCCACTAAACTCATTCCTGGAAACAAACTTATTTCTAATTTGAAAGGGGAGCAAGGCAGGGAAGTTGGGCACCTTATTTTAAGAAGGAACAACAGGATAGAGAGAAAAAGAGGCGGGATCTAGGGCAGACAGAAGAAAACCAAGTCCGTACAGTTTACTTGAAGGAATTGGTTTTCGAGTTCTGGATGCTGAAACACCGCAGCCTGTTTCTCTGACACCCTTTTAACATGCAAGGGAAACCGGTAACAAACTCCTGGCTTTAGAAAGAAAGTGATCCAGCAAATATTGGGTATCACCGTGGTTCAAGACTCCAGCTGTGCCCCACTGTCCCTGGCTCCCATCCCACAGTGTGAATGAGTGGGTGATACCTTTGTCCCTGGGGAAGAGTTTTGATTTGTAGTTGCCTTCTTTGAGGCAGAGAACTCAACAGGTGACAGTGGTCCTTGTTTGGGATGAGTCTCTAGGCTGGGGAGGGCTAGGGATGTAGTAGGCATGAGATTGGGTGACTAATATAAGGGTCCAAGTGCTAGAATCTGGTGGGTGTGATTCCCGTTAACACCAGCCTGTGACCTGGAATCTTGTGTGATTGAGTCAAACCTTGTCTCCCAGTATTGACATCTGGGGTTGGCTCTAACTTGATAGCTAAATGTCTGCCAACTGGACCATTGCTGGTTCTTTGGAGAGAACCGTGTGCTCTGGTGGGGGATGGGCTGAGAAGGTGGTTTCGGAATCTGTACATTCCATGGGAACTCGCTTCCGTCTCCTGCTGCCCCCTCTTCCTGCCCTTCCTGCTGACTGGGTTAGTAGCACTGGCCTTTTTAAGCAATGCCAGCCTAATGCCCATGCCCTGTACTACTACTGCCTTTTGATTCTCACTGTGGCTAACCTTGGACTCTCCTATAGGAAATGTGATCAGATCAGAGACACCTGACCATTGGGAGGCAGTCATCAAGGCCTGGGGAGTTCCCAGGACCTTGGAGTTGCTAGAGGAAGGTAGTCACGCCCTATAGGTGGCATGAGAGGCAAAAGACTCAGTTGATCCACCAACTCCTACCATGGAGGCTTCCTCCGACCTTGTGTAGAAAGATCAGGGATCCAGCCCAGGGTGCCTGGATGCAGACAAGAATCCATTGTACATGTCTTTCCAGGGCAGTTTCTTAATGAGATGTTTGTATTTATTTCCAGACCAATAAATTTGTAACTTTGCAGTGGCTTGTGTCTTTTCCTTTCCCCGTGGGGGTGTGTGTGACATGGTGGAACAGGAAGGGGTGGAGCTTTACCCTTGACACTCGGAGCCCCTGCTGTGTGCCCCTTACTGTTGGAGTCCTTTGCCACAGATTGGTACTGACCAGCAGAAATGGCACTGTCTGTCACATGGGTTTCTAGACTTTTGGATAGCAATACTGAAGAAAGAAGAAACAGGTGAAGGTTTCTTTAATTTAAATATTGCATCCCTTCAACCCAATGTATCTAGATTATTACCATTTCTATGCAAATTGCCAGACGCATCAGTTTTGTGCTAAGGAACACACTGTGTAGTCAGCCTCAGCACATACCAGGCATCCAATAGCAGGTCACCACAGTGATGAGAACACTTTCCAGCCTGGAAGAAGAGGGAAGCATTTTGGTAAAAAAATGACTCCTGTTTTCCCATCCCTTGGGATATGTTTGCTTTGTGTGTATGTGTTGCATGCATGTTGCATTGATGTGTACCTGTGGTGGCCAGAAGTTAACATTGGATGTCTTCCTGTGTTGTTCTCCATCTTACTGTGTTTGAGGTAGAGTCTCTCATTGACCCTGGAGCTCACCATTTCAGCTGCATTGGCCACAGAGCCGCCAGGCACTTGTCTTGCCTCGCCTTTACATGCCAGCATCAGGCTGGGGAGATGGCTTGGTGGAGAAAGGGCTTGCTGGGTAAGGATGGAGACCTGGTGCTTCTTAAAAGAGCAAGTTGTTAACGGGGTTTTACATAACTCCTCATTCTAGTAAGCATTTTGTAGTTTTCTTAAAGTTTATAGAACATCTATAGTCAGTATCTGCCAGTTTCCTGTGGCCTTGACAGAATCCCTGACATAAACATTGGAAGGGTGTATTTCAAGCACAGTTTTAGAGCTGACTGGCTTGATCCCGGTGGCCTGATGGTTCAGAAATCATGGTAGCAGGAGTGTGGGAGAGGATGCTGCCACATAATGACAGCCAGGAGGCCAAGAGCAAGAAGTTGGGACAATGAATACCCAGAAAGGACATATCTGAAAACCATTCTTTCCCCAGTCAGGCCCTACTTTCTATGGCTGACCACCTCTCTGTATTCCATTCAATTCTGAATCCACTAATGGGTTAGACCCACCCATGATCAGTACCCTCATCATGCAGCTGTATTTCTGAAAGTTGCACTGAGAACTTAATCTACAGCATGTGAGGATTTTTGCCCCCCCTCCCGTGGGGGGGGAGTGTCAATTTATATTGGCACAATCACTTCAGAGACTCCCCATCACAGGCCCCTGGGGGCCCTGTCACTAAAAGTCAAACACCAGTACTTCACTTTTCCCTGGGTTCTGACATTAGCAAGATGGCACTCATTCTCTCTCCATGCCCCTTTTTATCTCAGAATGCCTCCTGATAGAACTTTGTGTCTTAGTTCATTCTTGTCTGTGATCGTTTTGCAGGTCTTTCCCATTTGAGCATTAAGTGTTTGCATGAAGGTCACCCACTTGAGGTCTGTGTAGGGATTTGCTCAGCTGGAGGATGGCCACAGAAATCAATGCCCCTTGTTGTGCGGGTGCACAGCTGTGCTCTTGGAGTCCAGAGGATAGCCACAGTGCTGTTGTTATATTTTACTTATTTTTTGAGACACGGTGCCCCTCTGGCCTGGAATTCATCAAGTAAGCGAGGCTGACTGGCCAGAGTGCCTTAGTGATCTATCTTCCCGTCTCTACCTCCCCAGCACTGGGATTACAAGCATGCACCACCATGCTTGGCTTTCTACAAAAGTGTTTTATGTGTGTAGGTGTTCGCCTGGATGTGAGTCCACACCACATGTGTGCTTTCGCCTGTGGAGGCCAGGAGAGGGTGTTAGATCCCAGGAACTGGAGTTACAGACAGTTGTGGGTCACCGTGTGGGTGCTTCATGTGGAACGGGGTCCTCTAGAGGAACAGTCGGTGTTCTTTTTTTTTTTTTTTGGTTTTTCGAGACAGGGTTTCTCTGTGTAGCTTTGTGCCTTTCCTGGAGCTCACTTGGTAGCCCAGGCTGGCCTCAAACTCACAGAAATCCACCTGCCTCTGCCTCCCAAGTGCTGGGATTAAAGGCGTGCGCCACCAACGCCCAGCCAGTCGGTGTTCTTTACCACCTCGCTCTCTCTCGCTCACTCGCTCTCCCTCTCGCTCTCTCTCTCTCTCTCTCTTTCTCTCTTAAAGTGAGTCTAGGGGACTGAATTCAGGTCCTCATGCTTACAAGGCAAGTGTTTTACCAACTGGGTCATCTTCCAAGCTTTCAAGTGCCTTGTCACATCATATCAAGGGCACATGCTACAACATGGATTCTCCAAGGTGAGATATATCTTGGTTCCCCGCCAGGGTGATGTATGTTGGGGTTCTCCACTGCCAAGGAGCTCCTCTGCTTTTCCTTTTCATGTTATTGGAAGCAAGTCACTGAGTGCTCAGCCCTTGCCCCAGACAGGCTTCCTACTGTTACTTATATTGGAGCATCTTTACTTTCCTTGAACTTCTTACCCAGAGGTGCCTAGCCCTGCCAGGACAGCTGCACCAACCAGATATTTGCGTGCCTGGTGCTATTCAGGGTCAGTGTGCCAGGGGCTGCCTCTCTGTCTGAGGATTCCACTTTCCATCCAGCTGATTGAGGTCACAGTTTAATTCCTGACCTTGTATCTCAATAGTGATTGGGAGATCAGGAGTTTACAGAGCTCAGCCACACTCAGAGAGACAATCTAATCTCTTGCTGCCCTCTTCCTCCAGGTCCCTTCCCAAACTCTCTGTGAAAGCCACTGGCCTGGTCTCTAGGTGGGGCCACACCTATATCCTCATGCTTGTCTGGAGCTTTTTAGGCAGCATGGAGACTCTTCCATGGTGACCATTGTAGAATCCCAGAGTGGGAGAGGCTGAAGGAGTGTACATAAACCACTGTCCTTCTAGGACTATATTCCTCTGCAAGTCTGAGGCGCGAATGTGCACCTACTTGGAAGATAGCCTAATCATTCTGTTTTTGAACCCAGAACCAATAACCAGTTCCTCTCTCTCTCTCTCTCTCTCTCTCTCTCTCTCTCTCTCTCTCTCTCTCTCTCTCTCTCTCTCTCTCTGTGTGTGTGTGTGTGTGTGTTTACACACATGTACCTGCACTTGTGTAAGTCCAAGGGCAACAGCAAGTGTCTTCCTTGCTTTCTCTCCATCGTATATTTTGAGACAAGGTCTCTTTGAACCTGGGACTCATCAATTCAGCTACGCAGGCTGGACAATTAGACATAGGGATTTGCCTTTCTTTACTCTCCCTGAGATTACAGCCATTTACTTGCTTGACTAGTTTTTGTCTGTTTGTTTGTTGTTTTAATTATTAATGCCACACTTGCGGGGAAAGCATTCTACTGATGGAGTCATCTTCCAGCCCCTTTAATAAGGAGGGATCAAGGGGCTGGAGAGGTGGGTCAGTGGTTAAGAGCACTGGCTGTTTTTCCAGAGAACCCAGGTTCAATTCCCAGCACCCACATGGCAGCTCAAAACTGTCTATAACTCCAGTTCCAGGGCATCCGACACCCTCACACAGACATACATTCAGACGAGACACCGATGCACATAAAATAAAAATAAATCTTAAATAAACAAAATAAATTTAAAAAATAAGGAAGGATCAGATTGGTCCAGCTTGCCTTAGGGATCCAGTCAACTCCGACTGGGCTCACATTATTCCTGTGCATCCCACCATGCAGCAGGGGCTCTGTGGTGGTTTGAATGAGAATGGTCCTCATAGGCTCATATGTTTGAATGCTGGCCCCCACTTGGTTTGGGAAGAATTAGAAGGTGTGGCCTGTTGATTGAGATATGTTATTGGACATAGACTTTGAGGTTTCAATACCCTACCCTTTTCCAGTTAGCACTCTCTGTCTGTCTGTCTGTCTGTCTGTCTCTCTCTCTCTCTCTCTCTCTTTCTGCCTTATGTTTGTGGGTCTAGATGTCAGCTCCAGTGCCATGCCTGCCTGCCTGCTGCCATGCTCCCCACCATCGTGGTCATGGACTCTAACCCTCTGGAACTGTAAATCTCAAATTAAATGCTTTCTTTTGTAGATTGCTTTGGCCATGGTGTTCTATCACAGTAATAGACAAGTAACTAAGACAGGCTCCAAGGAACCAGTGCAGTTGAGCTGATGAATTGACAGTGATATCATCTACTGACAACCAAGTCCCTAGGTACAAAACCCACTGTCACTCATTCCTGCTCTGAGAAGTGATTCCTACATGGCCAGCACTCTTAGGAAGCAAGGAGACTTGCAGATATGAAGTTTGCAGCTGCATATTATATGTTGCCTTGTTTTTCTCACTCACAAACTACTGATTTTTTAAATAAGAATTTGTATTACATTTATTTAGTGTGTACTTGTGTGTGTACACAGGTGTGCATGTGCTTAGAGGCCTGAGGTCAATGTCAGACATCTTTCTCCATTGGTCCCCACCTTGTTGTTTGAGGCAGAGTCTTTCACTGAACTTGGGACTCATCAGTTTGGCTAGATTGGTGGCCGATGAGCTCCATGAGAGTCTCCATTCCCCCAAAAGAGTAGTTTTCAAAACTCAGAGAGACCGAATGGCTTGGCTAGACATTCCAGTGGGTTATTGTCTCCCTGCCTATAAATCTTGAGCACGGGCCTGGCTCACGCCCTCACCTTTCAGTGTCTAGGGATGATGGAACATCACTTAGCTCCAGGGTCAGCACTGTGGGCCTGAAAGGTTTTCACCGGCCCTAGGTGCCTTTGTTCTTCCATTAAATGGTCCCATTCAAACTTGCTAGACACAATAGCTTTGATGTGGTTTTGAGTTTCTCTGCCTTTCTTCTGCCGGCATTTCTTAATCTTATCAGTGAGTCTGCTTCTAGCAGCTTTCGCTGCCTTTTACTGAAATGGATGAAGAAATCCGCAAATTTTTTTGTATTCTATAAAAGCCAGATAAATGAGGCTTAGAGTGAAGAGCCTGAGGTGTGCGATACAGAGTGTACCAAACAGTGAGCAGACCGTGCCCGCATTTCCTTAGAATCCATGGCTGAGCAGTTCTATGATAGAAAGAGCCCCGATTCCAGCAGGACATAGATTTCTAAATCACTAAGATGTGGATAGGTAGGTGGATGATGATGATAGAAGATATATATATATATATATATATATATATGATAGAGACACATAGATGATAGATAGATAATAGATAAGTTGATGATAGATAATAGATTGATAGATAAGTGATAGATAATTGATAGATATATGATACTTAGAGATAGATAACACATTTATGATAGATAGATATTGATAGATGATAGATACATAGACAGATAGACTTTTATTATTTTATTTTATTTTATTTTATTTTATTTTATTTTGAGAAAGAGCTCTGCTCTGTTGCCCAGGCTGGCCTCAGTAGTGCACACTCAAGCGATCGTCTTGCCTTATCCCATGGAACAGGATTACCGGATCCCCACCCTGCCCTGTAACCACTACATATGTTTTTACAGTTTCCTTCAGGGCTCATTTTCTCCAACTTCAACCAGCTGATACTGAGTAAATGTCGGCTAAGGTCTACCCATTTCCCTGAGGCACCCACAGGACTCCAGGCCCCAGCTTCCAATTTGTTTTAAAACACACTGTATACTTTGATTACTGTACAGAAGCATTTTTCCTTGTAGCACTCATTTCTGTACTTTGTTTCAGATGCTTTTCTTCTACCCCTGCCTCTCACAATCTCCCTGCCCCACCCTCTTATTCTCTCCCACCCCCAGTGTTCTGCTTTCTACTTTCATGTCACATGTGTCTATTACCCTCCCAAATCCTCTCCTTAAATCCTGTTTCCCCTTCTCATGGGCCACCTTTCTGGTTTCCTGGAGTCTATCTATACACACTCACTTCCCACATAAATCTACCTATTAAAACTCAGAAGCCAGATCCACATATGAGAGTGAATATATAGCAATTTTCTGTCTGAGCCTCAGTCACTATAGTATTTTCCAGTTCCATCCATTACCCAGCAAATCACAGTATTTCTTTTTTTTTTTTTGGTTTTCCGAGACAGGGTTTTTCTGTGTAGCTTTGCGCCTTTCCTGGAACTCACTTGGTAGCCCAGGCTGGCCTCGAACTCACAGAGATCCGCCTGCCTCTGCCTCCTGAGTGCTGGGATTAAAGGCGTGCGCCACGACCGCCTGGCTACAGTATTTCATTTTTCTTCATGGACGAGTAAAATTCTGTTGTGCCTATGTACCATGTTTTCCCTTTCCTTTCATCCATGTAGGGACTTGGAGGCTGTTTCCATTCCCTGGCTGTTGTGGATAGAGCAGTGAGAGTGGACATGACGACATCTCTGTGATAAGATATAGAGTCCTTCTGAGAACAAAGAAAAACTGTGCTTGAGAATGGAGGTGTTTATGGAGATAAGTCACGTGGCTTTTCTAAACTGGACCCGAGTCTCCCTGTGGCCTGTGTTGTGATATCACTTGCTTTGGGAGGGGTTGACTAGAAGGGATTGGAGAGTCCTTCGCCTCACCCGTCACGGCCATCAGCAGCTGCTCCTATGGCTAAGCATACCACAGTGTGCAGAAAGGACCACCATGCTCTTCCTGCCTTCGAGAAGCTGCTGTGTAAATCAAGTCACAGCTTAAAAGCAAACTACACCAAGGAAAACCATTTGGTGATTAACAGTTTATGATTCAAGCAAAGGAGTGCCCCTAAACATTGATGACACTTCATGTTTACCACCTTAAGTAATGACCACCTTAAATATACAGATGCATGCATTCATGCTAAGTCTTCCTATAACCTGGCTGACGACCCCATCTGCTATGAAACAGCTCAGCTGGTGTTTGTGTGGGTGCACATGGCTACACATGCACAGGTGTGTGTGTGTTGAGGCCAGAAGTCCACCTCAGGTGTCATTTTGTCATTCATCAATTGTCACCCACTTTGTTTTTGCAGACAGTCTTTCATTAGCTTGGCTTTTGCTGACTCAAGTTGGCTGGCTACCCAGTGAGTGCCAGGGATCCCTGGGTCTCTGCTTCCCAAGCACTTGTCACCACGGTCAGAGTTTTGTTTCTAATGTGGGTTCTAGGGGGATCGAACCTAGGTCCCTCAGGTTGCAAGTTTAACAGCTCACTTTTATGTTAGCCCTCTATTTAACAATGGAACATGCAAGGTGCACTCTACCAAGAGACAAGTGTTATCATTTCGTGAATTCCCCTGCTGAGGAGACTGAGCTGAGGCATCCCAGCAAGGAGTACAGCATTTCAAGACCCAGCTGAGCGCTAATGGCAGGACTGTTTCCATGACAACTTGCAGCCTGCTTGATGCGCCATTTGGCACTGAGGACAGTATGCAATAGATACTCTGCTATCTCACCAGCCCCTAACATGCTCACAGCCCTGACCTCAAGGTACCCAACATCTAGTTAAGAGTACAGCAAGCTACTAAATAAATGAGTAAGAACGTGAATGAAGGAGTGGATGCTAAAAATCCGCTTTCTATTTATCTTTAAGCTTGGGTACACTGGCAACTCTGGTTGTTGCATAACAATTTCTCTAAAGTTCGAAGCTTGTTCAGACCCAAGATGGTATAAAAAAGACTTGTTAAGCCTAAAAAAAAAAATTCTAAAGACAGGCTTGTTCTTAAAGACAAAAAAAAAAAAAAAAATCCCAAGAGTCAAGAAGTAAACAACTCAGGATCCTCAAAAAGTCCCTAAAACTGACCAGAAACACAAGCCGCCACCCTCAAGGCTATGAACTACTAAGAGAACAAAGGCCAATTGAACTGCCTCAAACAGACAGGTCATCAGGGCTGCTTAAAAAGACAGATCAGCTGAGCTGCCCAAGAGAGACATTCTGATGTGTTGAGCAGACTTCAAGTCATACAGTGAGCTGGAAAATTCCAGCTTTCCTTGCTGGGTACACATTCTGTGATGCAGCGGCCCTTAAGTTATATGCACTCCTGTGAATAATCTCTTACCTAGACTCCCACAAGTTCCAATAAAGCGTACTGGTTCACCGAGTCGTACATCAATGCTATCCCTTTGGTCTACCATGGGCTCCACATTTAGGATGAGTAGACATTTGTTCAGGTCTCTTCAGGAATAGTGTCTCACAACACTGGAATTCTCTGAGTTTCAGAATCCATGCTTCTAGGCACATCTTCAAGCATTTAAGCTATTTTTTTTATTCCTTCCTATCCAATATCTGGGACTTAATTTCTCCAACCTGCAGCACATTGGTTGAGCACATCCAGTCCTGAATCATTGCCTCCTAACAACAGAATCTACCAGGGGAAAAAACCCCACCAAATCAAAGAAGTCACTTTTGCTGATGATTTATTGGTTTAAGGAGAAAAGCTGTAAACAAAGAATTTGAACAATGAAAACCCATCACGGTGAACAAACACATTCCCTGCTACACAAATCATGAGAAAAATGAGGAATGTGGTAGAACATGACAGGCTGCCCAAGGGCTATTTTTCCTCTATTGGGAAATTTAAAGACATTTCTTCATGTGTATTTACTTACAAAATGGCAGTAGGAATATTTAAATACTCAATCACAGTCTGAAAATAGATACACATATTCAAATACACACACACACACACACACACACACACACACCCCTATGAGGGGACACACAGCTAATCATGGCCATTCTTGCTTCCCAGCCATTCAGGGCTGTCACTGTGGTTCCTCTGAGTCAAAAACAAGTCTTAAAAAAAAAATGACATGAGTCAATACCATGGGTCAGAGGTTGTAATGTTCTCCACAATCTCCATGCATACACAGCCCAAAATGAATTAGGGTGATTACAGACTGTCATATCATTTGAAATTACTTTCTTTGATCAATCTCTAATCACCCTCAAAATTAGAATTTCAACACCGGGGCCTGTAAAGCACCTCTCGTGACTCTGGAGCCTTTGGTTGGGAGCAGGTAAGTAGTCTGAGTGGCATGAGAAATGGCATGGGTGTCACATGATCCTGGGCTTCGGAGCTTGTCTGCAATGCCCTGGTTGGTAAGAACTTGAGCAAATGACTTAACTCCTGGATCCCTTGCTATCTCAGCCCTCAAATGGGCAGTGGTGACACCATAACTCCTGGGCTCACTGGAGGAACTAAGCGGGCCATGCCAATAAAGTACAGAGTAGCAGTCTTGGTCGAGGCATGCTCAGGGCTCTCCAAATGCTAAGTGAAGGCTTCGTAAGCTGCTGGTTGTCTCTCTCACGAGTAAGCACACCCAAGAAATTCACTCTCGGTGCTGCAGTGAATTTCTTCACGGCAGGTTAACTGCTTATCATTGCTCCTTTTCTTTGTTTCTGAGCGTTGTCAGGGAGGGTGTGGATCTAAAGCCTTGCTTATGGGAGACCCCGTAGCAGTCACTTAGGTTCTGTCTAGATCTCTTCCCGTGGTAGAGTGGAGTAAGCGTCGGTTTGGGCCTCAGCTGCCCAGTCCCTTTGAGCTTCAGAGTTTCTATTTTTCGAATGGAGGAAGGTGGTGTATTGAGCATAGCTCTACTAATTGATAATCCGATAAAATGCACTGTGGTGCTTAGCACCAAACAAGCTATCAATACATGAACTTCTGTTGTTGTTTTAGTTGTGATTGCTATTCTTAACTTTCCTTGAAACAGGTCACACCACTACAGGGTTTATTATTATTATTATTATTATTATTATTATTATTATTATTATTAGAAAGAATTTCTTTACATTGCATTTACGTCTCCTTCCCTGGGACTTTAGTTCTTGGTTCTAAGACAGTTCCTCTGATCTGGATGTAGGCTAGGTCCATTTCTCCAAACCAATAATAACTGAGCAACTTTGGCCACCCCTCCTTCCTATTCCCAAGATCACCCTAACTCCTCTAACTGAGCCTTCTTTGATCATAGTTTCCCCAAATAAGGGTGGATACCTGGTAAGACCCTAGCTTATGTCTTCTATGGAAGTTCTTTCAGAGTCAGATGTTAAGACAGGTTTTTCCAATCTAAGAAAATCTAACATGATCCACAAAATACTTACATAAGTAATAATTTCCGGGGGTAACGTATCTTTACATGCAAGCTCCTGTACACATATGAACATACATTTATTCAAAGCACTAAGCCTCCTTTAATAGAGGATTTTCACTGGTAAGATGAGATCTTGGAAGAAGAGTGCTTCTAAGGAAAAGTAGGAGTGTATATATAATGTATTTTCTTCCTTAAATACATCTTGAGCACCGCGGTTTGCCTTGTGCAAGGCCAGGCCTTTGGGAGGTTACAGGAGGGAGGGGAAATCCCACGTCGCCTTTCCCACTTAGGAATCCATTTATGCGTTGTGTATAGTTCTCCTACAGGCATGTTCCCACCACTGCACGTGTGGTACTGGGCAAGCAGAACCCATCTTATAAATCCCTGTCGTGAGCTCGTTCTGATTTCAAGGCACGAGGAGCCATGGGGGATGCACATGCTTTTTCCTGTCCTACTTAGTTTGAATGCTTAATACTTAAACACTCCCCTCTTGTGGGAAAGCAGCTAGAGAGACAGTATTAAGAGGCCAAACTGAGAAGGACAAGTTGATGATTTTGGTTGACTTTGCTACCCTGACGTTTTAGGAAGGTCCAGATGCAAAGAGGAAATATGAATTATGAAGTTAATCTGTCCGGGATACGAATCTCCAGATGGGTGACTTTGGTTGAGTTTCTTCTTTGGGCTTCCATTTCACAGTTTCAAGAACAGAAATTATGAAGGGAACTCCTCAATGTGATCACAAAGCTTCAATGAGGAAATGTGTGCCAAATATTGAGAACAATGGGTAGCACGTAGAACACACTCAGTAAAAGAAAGATGACAGAAAAGCTTACATTCTACTGCTAAAATAAACAATAGCCTCATTATCACTTGGGAGAAATCTCTTGCTTCAACTTACAAACTCTTTGATCTTTACCTCTGTTAAATAGATTTCCGTTTCTAAACAGCTGGTCAACTTCTATCTTCAGACTAGAAAACTGAGCTATTTTGCTCCACACCCACTAAGGCCACAGTGAAGTAGGTCACTAAAGCAAAAGAGATGTATCCTGGGCCCAGGGACTATTGTGGCCTCACCACTCCTGCCAGAGACCACCCAGGCCAGTGAAGGATGACCTACTTATATGTTTGACACATACATTCTGCTCAATCTGGTCTAGACTTCCAAAGAATCTTCCAAGGCCTATGAGAACAATGTCTCGTCATCCCGCTGTTCCAGGGTGCTGCTGAGACAACAGACAAGGCCACCCTGAGGTCCCAACCAACTCCCAGGAGCCCCAGGGCAAGGGAGGCTCAGATCTTAGAAAGAGTTGCTAATTGCCCTAAGAATTTGGTCAGCAACAGGTTCAATGACTGATCAGCTGTGGTCTGTGAGATTGGCTGGCCTTGCCCCATCTCTGTAGGATGAATTCAGGGTTGTCACCTACCAGCCAAAACAAAATTTCTCAAATTACATTTCTGACCAACATGAACCCAATTTGAGCCTTCACACTGCAGGGATAAAAGAAATGTATCTTCAGTTATGCCCAGATTAATGGAAATGACGTTCTATTGCAAAGCAAAATGGCACAACCATTGACCTCACTTGGAAAATGTTTGGTGACCTTGTGGTACAAAAGATCTTTGGAACGAGAGCACTTTTGGTGTGTTGTGGGCAGAAATTGCCCATGATAGTAATCATTTAGCAAGGCCCAAATAATGGCTTATTCGTGTGTCCCTAGTCCCATTCATCTGTCTGGAAGAACCCCAACATCATCATCAGGTTTGGCATCTGAAGGAGTCTGTGATGTTGGCTTTTCAGCTGACTCTGTTCCTTGGACAGCCTCCTCAGGATTTCTGACAACTTGAGAAGGTTGGAGCGAGACAGGCTGGATCAGGCTTAGGTTTCATCTTGAGCAGTCAGAGATGGGTTTTCTTTGGAGTGATGTAGAATATCCCCAAGGAAAGACGCATTGCCTGAGCCTGAGCTGCGCTCTCCTAGGCCATTGGGATGGTCAAAATAGGAACAGAGACTGAGGGTCCAGATCAGGGAATTCAGAATTGAGTAGGAAGTAGGTGAAATAAGGCTCAGTTGTGAAGTCCTGGACCTCAGAGGGCTGGCTGCTTTGCAAACCTGGAGCTTTACCCCAAGCCACACACCTACCTAATTGGCAATCTCTGAGAAGTCAGGGTAAGATTCCAAGTCAGCAAAGATATCGTTTGGATTCCTACAGCTCAGGTTGCAGAAGCAAGCATTGATCCATAGGACCTGACGGGTGAAACCCGGCCCCTCTGGACACTGGAAAGTGACAGCGATGGTCTTGGACTTGTAGGGGATACAGCACCTATCGTCAGTGCAGATTCCACAGTACTTGGGTCGGTAGGTACGTGTGCTGACACAGCCTGCGAGAGTGAAGTTCGTGGGCTCCTCCGGCTGGTACACAGCTAGACACTTCTTCCCGGCCTTCAGGAAAGGAAAGGAGCCCTCTGTTAGTATGCTCTGGTGATGCACAGACACCTCGTTCCCACCAAGCGTCCAGTCCTCCCCTTCTCATCACTGTGCATGGCAAACATCACCTTTGCTCCAGATTAGCAGGACCTTCAAGCAAGGAAGGACATCAGCAAACACAGCAAAGCCTAGCCACATGGCAGAGAGAAACCGAGGACTGCTGAAGAGGACTACCATGCCGCGCTCACTCAGATCTCACAGCCTGCAATCTCCCTTCTCACCTGCATTTTTGCCTTTTGGGTGCCCATAGACACCAGCACAGGGAGGCTTGCTATCTCTTTTAGCTAACCAAGCTTCCCAAGTACTGAATGACTGAGCAGGCATAGAAAGCCACAATCAGGCAGGGGCATGTTTTGTCCTCCCCTCTCCCCTCTACTCCAATGCCTACCTCCCTCACTCCACTCCCCCTCTCTTACACACACACATACACACACACACACACACACACACACACACACACTATTAACATGCAGTATTTTCAACAGCATTGACATTACTTAAATACAATTACAGCTTTCCATGAGTCTGTGGGCTGCTTGATACGTGGGCCTCTTTTTCTGTGTCTCACTAATGTAATTGTGAAGCTTGTATACAGTAGGCACTTACTAAATGCCTTGGGCTAGTATTTCTTAGGGTATATTATCAGTACCATATCAGAGCTGAGGGCAGAGCACATCCAGTGTGGGTGGGGCATGTAGCTTATCCAGGTGGAGGAATCCAGCTAGGGTAGATGATCATGGAGATGGGAGAGGAATCAGGAACCCTCAGTGAAGGGCCCAGCCTTGTGATGGAGTTTCTTAACCCAGATTAGGGCCCTAGCTCTCATTTCTCCCTATGCTGGGCACTTCACACCCCTACTTCCAATTAGAAGACACTCAGTGAGGACCTGATGGCACCCAGGGTTGGCACAGTAGAGGGAGAAAAGACGAGAAGGAAGGAAAGTGTGTGCCCATCAAAGATGACAAGATGAGGTCTTGATTAAGGAGCTCGCCCCATGCCTAAAGATGATGGTGGGAAGCAGGGCTCTCTTCTATATTGGCATCCTTTTCTCAGCATCCAGAGAACCTACCCTGATCCACTAATGGACCCAGGGATGAGCCCTGAGAAGTTTGCTTTGTTAGATGTGACATCAGGTGGACCAGCACTGAAGTGAGTTAGACAAGGAAGACCCGTGCCTAAATCCTATGGCTGGACTCAGCCTTTTGCAGCTTAGCAGAAATGTCCTTGATGCTGTATTTCCATCATTTTGGCCTCCCAAAGCTGGAAGGAATTCAGAGATTACTGATGTTATACTGGGACTGATGTTATAGCAGGAGACTGGCTACAGTAGCAAACACTAACAGGAGAGAGGCATTTGACCCCATGTGTTCCAAGCTCTAGCAGTATTCACATTGTCCATGTAGCTGTCCTGTGCCCACGCAGGTGGGTGTGGGATGCCATGGGGATGAAAGGTGATGCAGGTCCCTCAGAATCACTACAGAAAGAACACTTTGGATGGTTCCTGAATTCTCCTAGGAGTGACCTTGCTTCCTAATAGGATGGGAACTACAAAAGAATCCATTCAGTGAAACCTATCATGGGCCACCTTAGCAGCCACATCATCCTAAATCACTTACCCTGGGCCTGCCAGACAGCCTTCATTATTTCCATCATATGAATGACTCCCAAGAAGTTCAGTGGCCAGGCTCAAAGCCAACTATACGCTATACATGGTCATCATGCCGATACCTGCCCATGTTGCCTACCCTTGCTCTGGACTGACCTTGATGTGTGGATGGATGTCCACATCACATGGCCGCAGGTTGCAGAGGCGACTTTCCTGCTCTGGCCAGCACCGGGCATTGACATTGGAGATCCGAGTTGAGATTCCTAGGCCACAGGTGGTTGAGCAAGGACTCCAGGGGCTAGTGTAGGCTATGCAGTTCCCATGCCATTGCTCCACTGTGCCTGAAGCTGCTGTAGAGGGACACCAGAGTACCCATGAGTCTCCTCCACAAGCCCCTCCAGTCTTCACCATCGTCATACCTCCAAAAGTTTAGGCTTCTTGAGACTCAGAAAGAGGCAGGGCCGAACAGAGATATGGAAGATAGAGACAAAGACACAGAGACAGACAGACAGGATTGGGCTGTTCCTCCCCACAGGAAAACAAACTGCCTTCTAATTAGCAGGGGCACCCAGGGAGGGGAGACTACATTCTTACCCTTAACGTTTTTTTTTTTTTTCTGACCCAAAGAAGTATGAAGTCGTGGAAGGAAACCCATCTACCCATCTTTAGAGCCAGGTGGATGTTAATGTGATGGTTAATATTGACTGTCAACTTGACAGGAGCTAGAACCATCTAGGAGACAGACCTCTGGGCATGTTTGGTAAGGATTTTCTGGATTGGGTTAAGTGACGTGAGAAGACCTACCTTAACTATGGGCATGGGCTGGGGTTCCAGCCCAGGTTAAAAGGAGAAAGTGAGCTGGGCAGCAGCCTTCATCGCACTCTGCTTCCAGACTGGCTGCCACCTGACCAGCCGCCGCCTCATTCTCCTGTTGCCTTTCATACTCTGATTGTCATTAAAGTGAGATTTCTTTGGACAACCATTTTTATTTGTGTGTGTCTGTGTATGCTGGGACTCCTCGGCTTAGTGAGTCAGGCCAGTCCATGGCAGCTGGTGTAGTTACTCAGCTATAGACTATGTGTTGTCGACTGGTTCTGTGACCATACAGATCCCTTAGCATCTGATGGGTGCCTGCTTCGTCAGGGGTGAGCAGGAGAGAGTGGTGAGCTATGGAGGGAAAACAGGCAGATGACAAGCAAGACAGAACAGCCTGCAGAAAGATGGGACAGACACACAGAGACATCCCACAGGAATAGGAAATTGGAGAAAAGGAGGCAAGCAGGGAGGCAGCCTGGGGGTGGGGGGAGGCAGAGGAATGGAAGGGGAGAGAACAAGGCAATCAAGGAATTGGGAGAGGAAGAGAGGAAAAAACACACCCAGCAGTTGAGGAAGCTACTTAGGGTAACACAGAGCTCTTCACACAGTCCCTGAAGCTTGCAGGTGTGCAGCAAACACTGCTGGTGAGTGAATTTGAGATAGGGGAGGCACCCACAGACAGAAGGGAGAAAACAATGGAGGCATCCAAGGACAGAGGCAGACAGTCTGGGATGAGCTGGCTGGGAGCATGTAGCAAGCTAGGTGGGAGGGATTTGCCTGGGAGCATGAGAGGATTAAAGGGCTTCGGTTTCTGGGTCTCCTCCATACCGCTGCAGGGGCTCTGCCTGGGATGGCTAAGAACTGGGTCACTGGGTCACACACAATGAGCAGGCAGCCTCTGTGTCCCCTCCACCAGCCAGTGACTCCTGTGCTGATATGCTGGAGGGAGGTTTAGTGAGAGCAGCAGCCATGATGTCTTGAGCTACCAGAGACCAAGCCTTCCCTGCCACTGGTTCTCATCCATGCCATACCGTTTCTCCACGTGGGTGACTTTGTCCCCCAGTCACATTTGTTGATGTCTGGAGGTGTTTCAGGTGGTCATAACTTAGGAAAGTGCTGCTGCCATTTAAAATAAAGACTGCTAGGGATGCTGCCAAGCCTGTAATGCCCCTCCCCTCAACAACAACAACAAAATTCTTCTGTCAGCACCAAGGCTAAGACCCCCCCCCCCCCCACTCCCCACACGACCCGCGCCAACCCATAGCCCCCTCAAACACAAAAAAAAAAACCCCACCCCAAAACCCCCCCAGCC
>CABHPH010147574.1:36988-51515 GCA_902168325.1 Peromyscus nudipes
CCCCCACCCCCCACCTCCTTGTTTCTCCTCTTCTCTTGTCTACTCCTCAAAGGTCAGCCTCCCTAGACCTCTGCTCCAGGCTCCTCTGTTTGATCGTGTGTGTTATTCCCTGGCCACATCAACCGCCAGCAGCTGCTGTAAGCAGAGCTGTCTTCTTATGGGACCTCATCTGTGAGGCTGCCCACACTCGACATTTTTCCCCCCTCACCCTCCCCAGACCCAGTCTGCTCATGCCAGACAGCCCACCATTGCCCTAAATATGCTCTTCTTGTGTTCTCTCCTGGGCAGTGGCGAGTCCCTAGAGCCACTCTGATTTCCTCCCACTAACCCCATGCACAGCACAGATGCAAGCCCTGAGATGTACTCCATCACTGCTTCTTCTATTCCCTCTGCTCTAGTTCAAATGCTTAACTGTGCATTGACCCACCATCATCCAGCCAGAAACCATCTATCTATCCTTTATCAGCCCATCCATTATCCATCCATTCATCATCCATCCAATGTATTCATTCTATCAATCATCTATCTATCTATCTATCTATCTATCTATCTATCTATCTATCTATCTATCTTTAGCTAAACATCTCTTTCTCATCCATTCTATAACCATCTACTCTCCAGGCATGTATCCAGGTTTCCATTAACTTAGCCAACCATCCATCCATCCATCCATCCATCCATCCATCCATCCATCCACCCATCCGCTTATCCATCCATCCATCCTCTATGAATCTATCTACCTTATATTATCCATCCATCCATCGTCCATCCGTCCATCCATCCATCCATCCATCCATCCATCCATCCATCCATCCATCCACCCAATTTCCTTCCATTCTCCAACCGTTTCTCCTCTATGCATCTATCCATACATGCATGTATTGATGGTGCAGCACACTTATGCACATGCACACACACATTCCTATTTATCATCGATCTATTATCTATTTATTCATACATTCAGCCACCTATAGCCAAACACCTATATGGCTACCTCTGCAAACATGCATTGGGTACTTTCCAAGTATCTGGCAAAGGCACTGGGCTCCAGTAGGCAATGGTAGAAAAAAAGAATCATGTTCCTGTCCTCGCTCAGGCTAACTCTTCTCAGGCTTACCTAGACAAAGCCTCATCTGCTTGCCTGAGGATATCAATTGGAACCCCAGAGTTATCTGGAAGGTCTGTCTACTCCCTCCTATGCCCTGCCACCTGGTCCTCTTTCTAGGTCCCTACTCACTCCCTGGGATACTTTAATAAGATGATAGAGGACTGTATGTGTCACACCAGGCTTTTATGCTGGGAGAAGCCCATAAGGCAGGCAGTAAGGATGATTCCATTTGCATTTTACAGATGGGGAATTTGGGTCCTCGGCAGCACATCCCAAGACCACATAACTGGTGAGTTGTGGAGTGGGTAATGGCCTGGAGGCTTGATTTATTAAAGGAAAATCAGGACTCTAGGGGCTCAGTGGCATCCAGAGGCCCCACTGGTCCCTGCCCACACTTACCAAAGGCTCTGGTGTCCAGCAATGCGGTCTGCCGTGGTCTCCTTGAATCATCATCACATACCCACTGCTCGCAGCACTGGCCAGGTACTCTCACATGCCGGGGCTGTCGGCACCAGAGGCGCGGGGGCCTGGGGCTCAGGCACAGTGGCGTGCAGCCCACCGTGCCATCGATACAGGTGCAGTTGTACCTGCAGTTGGGCTGGAAGGACTCGCCATTGGCATAGCGCACGCCATCCAGGACGCAGCCCACACCGACCACCTCTGCAAACACAGGTGGTGGACATGTCAGGCTGAGCAGCGTGGGCTCTGGGCCAAGATACTTCTGTGCAGTTTTCCCTCTGCCCAAGATGCCATGCCAAGAAATCACTCATTTGAGGAAGGAGGGACCGTCCCACATATCAGCTGGCTGTACCCCAAGGGTAAAGAGTGGGCCATGTGAAGAGGTAGGATACAACAGGAAGAAAGGGTACGGTGAAGGTCTTTTATGACATCAGGGGACAGCCATTGGAGACTGTGCTGGATATTGGATGGGAGGGTCCAGCACCATACATATTGCAGGAGCTCAGGCATATTTTCTCCCTACACTGTCCCTAGCACCAGGCCTGGTACTGATGAATGCCTGTCCAGTGGAAGAAGGCATACACAGGAAACCAGAGCCTAGGAGCAAAATGGACTGCCTTCCATTGACTGCGGAATTTGGTAGGAGCTGAGCACCCAGTCCTGGACAGAATGACCATGGACTGGCTCTTGAAGATCTCACTATAACAATGAGATGGTCCAATGGTCATCTGGAGTGTCTGTTGATGGTGACAGCCACTCATGACAAATGTTGGGGGATAATGGAACAAGGAGGGGGTGGTGGACATGGACATGACTGTAGACTGAGAACAAGTACACCAGGAAGGTCCATGGACCTGAGAGGGTGTTCTGCCTGCCTTCCACAAAGAGTAGATTGAAAGGGAGGCAGCCAGGTGTTGATGACAGTCTTCCCGGTAGAGGTAGAGATGACAGTCTTCTGCTATAGGTGTAAGGGCCTGATGAGGGAGCAGGCCTGGGGGAAGGAAGCAGGAAGAGAGAAGGAAAAGGGTATGTGGGGTGTGGTGAGACCAGATACATCTTCCTCCTGTCTCAATAGAAGATCTAGAACTCTTCCTGGCACACAGTAGGTGCTCAATAAGTAACTTGAATGAACGAGATGAATTATGTACTTAAAAAAAACAAAACAAAACAAAAACAAAAACAAAAACCCTTGTGGTACTGAGTAGATAATAGGCTAGAGAAAGCCACAAGACAGTTCTGGATGGCACCCCAGTGACCCAGGCAGAGGTTGGTGGCATCTCAGACCAAAATAACCAGAAAGCTCAGCTTCCAGACACGTTTTCAAGGAGACTTGCAAAGACTCCTGGGATTCAAGGAAGACTTTCAATGCTCTGTACTCAGATACTCAGACCCAGAAAGTGAGATCTTTGGTTTTCTCTGGAGAAGTCGAGGCTGGGACATGCTGGCTTCAAAGTCTTCATTAGATATGAGATATGCCTGGTGGAGTTGGTTATACAAGCTGGCCTGTGGGACTTGGGGGATTGCTGGGCCAGATTCTACCCTTGGTGCATGTGCTCCTTGGGTGTAGCATCTGGAACAATATGTAGGGGCTCCTGGGACAGCAGGAATGCCCACAGAGGAGGAGCAGTTAGGAGTCTGTTGTCTGCAGGAATTGTGTCCTTCTCCTGGATTGGTGGGGGTGGTGGCTGGTCATAAGCCTTAGGGCATCTGGCAGGTTTTGTAAGGAAACACATTGTCTCTTCCATTGTTATGTGTAGCAAAACAGTCTCAGCAAGGTGATGTCAGAGTGCAAGCTGGCCAATGAGTGGCAATCTCAGGGTGTGTACCTCTGGCTGCTGCTGTCGCTTTCTGAACATCCAGGAAGCAGGTGCTGGCATGGATGGACACCAGCTTCTGGCCCATGATCTCACTCAGGTCTCCCCATGATGACTTCATTGGGAACAGTAGAAGTTTGGGAGAGGGAGGGATTTGTTTGCTCAAAGAGCTGGTGAATAACAGAACGGAGACACTAAACCCACAGCTTCCTTCCTTCTACCTGACATCAGAAAAGGAGGGAGATGAGGGAAGAGGAAGGAGGAAGGTCATGCAGAGGAAGAGAAAACAGGATGCAAGGGGGCCCCTGAGCCTTAGTTACCCTGCCACGGCCTCAAACTCCAGGAAGATGTGTATGTGCACATGTGTATATGTGAGTGTGTACACATATGTATGCATGTGAATGTAGATATTTGTGCATGCTAGTTTATATATGTATTCGTTTACATGTGCATGTGTGTATATATGTGTAGGCAGATGTGTGCATGAGTTTCTCTCTCTCTCTCTCTCTCTCTCTTTATCTCTCTCTCTCTCTCTCTCTCTCTCTCGTGTGTGTGTGTGTGTGTGTGTGTGTGTGTGTGTGTGTGTAAAGAGCTTATGCTCTGCTCCCATGTGTAAAGATGTCAGTTTGGGACTCTGGAGTCCTTGGCAAAACAATCCTTCCATCAGCTCAAAGGAACTCCCAGAAAATCCTTTGAAAATGCTGATACCCAGGCTACATAATATGAGACAGGCCTACATGCTAGAGCATTGCTTTCCTTAGACTCAGTATTTTAAAGCCTTCCAGGAGTGTCCAGTGTGCAGTGAAAGTCAAGAAAACGTGCCCAGAAAATGCTATCTCTGTAGATTGACTAATGGGGACACATGAGCAGCCGACAAACCTGTCCCACATAGACCAAAGGGAGACCAGGGTACGTGATGACCATACATTATCCATCAGCAGAGGTGGGACCCCTCTTTGGGTACATATAGCCTTTCTACCTTCCCAGGAGACTGGTTTTGGGGGAGGGGAAACAGCCAGCTCCTGTCTAACCTCACTAAAGCTCAGGTGAAACACAGCCAGGCTTCTTGTAGCTAAAAGGCTTGCAGCAACCAAGCCGCCATGCTCCTTTACTGGGACCTTCAAGCCCTCATCATCTGTGGCCCTGTGGAAGCAGGAAAAAGGCTTTGGGTCCTGCAACCTCACCTTCATATTATCCTGAGTTAGTGGGCCGATGGTTGGATAGAGGCACACGTGTGTCAGGGCCCCTAGCCTCCACTAGATTCTTACTGTATCTAAGCTTGCAACAGCCTGACCCCACAGAGGTTCTCACTCTTCATCACATTGTCCTTGTTAAGGACATTGAGGTTTGAGAGGTTCAGGAGCTTGCCTGCCATCCCAGGAGTACTTAGGAGCAGCACTGGGGCTCCAGTTCAGTTGTCTAGTCCCAAGCACCATGCTGAGTCTTCCATTTCTTCCTTTAGCAATGCAAGGTGGGGTAGTCCTGGAATAAGACCTTCCCCCTACCAAGGATAAGAGTGGACAGGGGCTGAGGTGATTTCAGAGTGCAAGCAAAAGCCACAGGCACCACCCCTGTGTTTATCCCTTCCTACACAAGGTTGATTCGATGAAGATCCTCAGGTGTGTGTGGCCCAAGGAGGGGAGCCGCAACAGGCGGCCCCCCCCCCCCCATCTGCCTGTAAACACCATGTTCCCTTGAGCAGACCTTTTCATCCTGGTGCTTGTTTCAGCTGCATTAGGGCAGTGTTTGGGCAACCTAAATAGTGGAACCTTCTGAAGTAGAAGGCACTGTGCCCATCACTGTGTTTAGCTTGGCCTAGAAACACCTTTACAAAGTTTCTTTGAATGTAATTCTAATGTTTACCAATCATACACAAACCTAGATTCCTCCTGACAGCTGAGCAGACTAGACAAGACTAGACTCACTGTTCTGCCTGGCCTCTGTGGCCCAGGACAGTGACCACCGACAGCCAAAGCTGGCATTTACCAGCATGCCGATGGCTCTTCCAAGCCCCCTGGGTCCTGCGTGGAGCATTCTGATTTCTTGTTTTGCGCTCGCCTTGTCTTGGCCTAATTCTCTGCAAATCTCCAGACAGGTTTAGCCTGTCCTGGGGGCCATCCCTTAGCTAAGCTGACCATGTGCTGACGGGCTGTCTGTTTGAGAGGCTCCCTTTTGTCTTTTCTCACCCTCTCTGCACTTTCAGGCCCTGCCTTACTTCTTGTATTTGGGCCCTCATGAATTTTGACATGTCGCATTTCTGAGGAAATGCTTGGGGAACACCAGTGAATTGTGTGTATACGTGCACATGTTTAAATATGAAATGTATGTGCGTGTGTGTGTGTGTGTGTGTGTGTTTGTGTGTATGTGTGTGCATGTGAGTGAGTGCATGTGCATGTGTACAGAATGCACCTGATGTGCATTTGTGTGACTGCTTGTGGTAGGGCTCGTGGGTAAGAATGTACCTGGATGAAAGAGTTAAGTGTTGGAGTTGGAAATGACAATGCTCTGTGGAGGCTCCTTTACAAACTTAACAATGGGCTGGGCCATTTCAAGTCCCTTGTACGTCCTAGTTAACTATATTTATTTCAATGTCTGCAAACCCACACGGCCAGGGAAGTCATAGGAAATGCAAAAACCTATTGAATCCTACCTTAGGTGAGGGTGTTTATTTATTTTTCCCAAATAAATGGAAAGGAACTACATCAAGGTTCCTGGTGGCAGGGAGCTAAGAGACTGTAGTGGTTGGGGGTGAGATCTGCAATTGGAATCAGGGAAGACAGTCTCTGGGTCCATGAGACAATGTCTATAAGGGGGCAAGGCCTGGCGTGTAAGATCCTATTATGGTTTTGGAGATTAGTATAATCACAGTGAACTGAATTACCTTTCAAATGACCTTAAAAATAGCTGTTAGCCAGGAGAGGAATTATTAACTGGTCCAGTAGGCCTGGTCTCATGGATGATTCCAGCACAGGGAGGCTGGTCAAGTCTCCCTGAGTTATGGAAAAAGGTAAATAACTATTTATAATGTCAGTCTTGAGCACCAGCAAACAGAGATCACCTGGGACTCAAGGGTTTATTTAAACAGGCCGGGGCTGATGCTCAGGAAACACATTTTTAATCAATGCAGGTTATGGTGCAAGTCTTCTTTGAACATGTTTTGTGACATTAACAACAAATTCCAGCAAGAGGAGAAAACAGGAGAGATGGGGGGAAGCAGGGCATTTACTTGAAAAGCCAAAGATGCTGATGTAAATGAATGAAAAAGACAGAAGAAGACAAGAAAGAAAAGAGCCACAAAGGAACCAGAGGCTCAAGTGGGGTTTACTGACTTGGGTTGTGTGCACGATCCTCATCAACAACCCCCAGAGAGATCTAAGGTGTCGGGTAGGAAGAGGGACTGGACTGTATGTGGGCATAGTGGGAAGAGGTAGACTTACAGTTATGGAAGAGTCTTGATTCAATACTAATGGGAGAAGAGTTCCTGTATTTATGAGACTTGGAGGAATGTTTCGTGTGTCAGGCTATTGTTCATCATCATGCTGGCTCAAGTTATTTGGCAAGTGATGCTCAGAGAATCCAGACTAAGGACACAAGAGTCCAGAGAGAAGCAGGAGGTAATGAAGTCTCAGAAACATGGTCTCTAGGAACAGTAGCGAGGACAGGGGACACAGGATGGACCACATGAAGAATAAGCAACAGCCTTCCTCCAAACACAAGAATACTATATACACCAAAATCAAAGAAAAACAAAGGCAGTTAGAAACAGCGGGAAGAGCAAAAGGCACCATGAAAAGGGAGAGTTCAAACAGGTCCGCTGCTTAGGTTCTGATGAACATAGTCAGAACATAATAAATGGTCATGATTATATGGCCAAAAATCAGAACAAGGACATTTGGAAGATATTGAAGATATCTGATGGCATCAGGGAGCTAAGCCATCAACTATCATGTAGGGATATTAATAAATGACCTAAAATTGGTATAGCAGACCAATTAAGATCTAGCAGAAGACATTGCTATGTAGTGATAATTATAAAAATAATGGTAGTAACTGGTAAAGCATGGCTACCAGGAAATGGTGACTGCAGGCTGCCAGTTTTCATTATTTCGTGGTCACTGGCTTTTCTTAAGCATATTACTAAGCATTTTAATTTAAAGGATCATTAAACTATCTGAAGTACAATAGTGATTCAGTATCACCTGAGAGGCCATTGGGCATCTATCGAAGAGTCCTATCTACCGAGAGAACAGAACCAGGCTTGAGTATTTCTTGGCAGAATTTCCTTCCTCAGGGAAAAATGTCTCTAATACGGAAGAGAGCAACACACGAGACCTTAGGGATAAGAACAATTTTATATTCTTATAAAAAATAAGAATCATGCAGTTATTGCTTTCTCCCCAGGATGACCCATCCTGTGGCTTCTAACTGTGGACTGGGTTGGTATATGCTTCCTGCCAAGCTAAGCCCAGCCACATGAAGGGCCGTGGGTGTTCGTCGGCCAGAGCTGGGGTGTGGGGGCAGTTGGAAGATATGGAGTCTCTCACTTACGTGCACATACTCCTATTGCGTACCTCGGGCGGTCCCCACTGTAATCGCAGTAGAGGCCCCGGTGTGGGTCACAGATGGCAGCCTCTGTGCAGTTGTCCCCGAGCTGCTGGGCACATATCTTACAGCATTCGCAGCCATCTGTGATCAGGCTGATGCCCAGTGGGCAGCGAGGTGGGGATTCTGGGCACTCACATGGCCACTTGCAGAACTCAGGGCGTGCCATCGTGTCCTCCAGTGGCGCTGGGGTGAAAGTCATGGTTGTGGGGGCTTGAGAGATGACCTGTGGAGGAAGGGTAGAGGTGAAAAGGGGTTGTTGAGTCCAGGGTTCCCAAGCCCAAATGGCTGCAACTGCCTTTCCATCTCCATTGGGTTTAGAGGGATTTCACAACTATTTACTTCCATACGATCAATAGACAAACATCCATTTCTTTCAATAAAGCCAGTAAGATTAAGGATCTCAGAGTTTAGGGGATTCAAAGCAATTCCCAGCCTGTGAAGTGCTGGGGCCTGGCATCCACCTCAGCCCACCTGGGCTTCCTTCTTTCCTTGGTGTCTCAATAGCCACAGGAGTGTGTGTGTGGTGGCACTGAGTTCCAGGAGAAGGAGCCCAGGATTGGACAGTGCAGACTTGCTGATAAGTCCTGCTGCTGGAGAGCTGCTCACAACCCACAGCTATTGCTCCCTTCTGTAGCTCCAAGCTCTTCCTCTACTGAGTCTTCTGTGCCCGATAGAGTCAGATTGTGTGTGTGTGTGTGTGTGTGTGTGTGTGTGTGTGTGTGTGTGTGTGTTGGTGTTCATGCATGCATGGGTGTGTGTATGCCTTTGCATGTATGTACATGTGTGTTGATGTGTGTAGCCAGAGGACATCCTCAGCTGTTTTCCTTGGGTGTTGCACACCTTGTCTTTTGAGACGGGGTCTCTCACTGGTCTAGAACTTGCTGCTTTAGCTACAGTGGCTGCCAGTCAGCCTTAGAGTTGACTGTTCCTATCTTCCTGGTGCTGGGATCCCACCACACCTGGCCTTTCACATGGGTTCCACGGATGCAAATCAGATCCTCCCAGTGTGTGGTGAGCTCTTTACTGACGGACCTATCTCTCCAGCCCCAACATGGCTCCTCTCTAACCCCAGGTTCAGAAGGATAACTCTTCACTGTAGTTAACACACGAGCCTTGGTAGGCAGGACCACCGAGCTGCGGCAGCAGATTTCTGACCTCAGCTCTTTGCAGCTGTGTCTTCGCTGACCGTGAGGAGAGAGCTGGGCTCTGTGAGTCAAGGAAAGCAGATGGAAAGGAGTCTTCATTTTTTCATTCAGAACAAACGCCTTATTTCTCCTACCTGCACTCCTCCCCACAGCCCCATCTTATCCCCCAGCCCACAAGTTCATCTCCCCTCTGAAAAATGTGGGAAAGAGAAGAATGGGTCAGCGGGAAAGGGAAACTGAGGCCTCAGTGTGTCTTGCCCTGGATAGCAGGCAGGTGGAAGGACCCTGGTGTGCAAGCATAAAACCTTCAAGATCTCTGTAATCTACTCAACTGCCCACCCAGGCCCCATCTGGTTTCCTTACCCTGCACTGGAGGAGACTGAGGCTTGAAGGAGGGAAGAGGGTCACCTGCACCCTGTAGTTATTTCTGGGCTGTTTCAGCCATTCCATAGACCTTTGCTGAGCTAGCATGTAGCCTTCTCTATGTTTTAGACACTTGAAGATGCAATGTATAGGAAAGACAAGCATTAGGAATTATGGATCACAGCATAAGACTATGGTTGCTGTGGAAAGTGCAAAGAAGCTCTCTGGAACGTGGGACAGGACTAGCTCTGACTAAAGAGGACCAGAGATGAGCTGCTGCGTTAGTCTGACCTGCAGGTTCAGGACCTGGAACATCACAAGTGCGTAGATATTGATGCAAAGAAAAAAGAAGGCACTGAAGGTCAGCAAGACGATTGTAGTGGGCCTGTAGCCCACCTGTAGCCTTGATTTAAGGTCCCAGCCACATCACTTCCAGGCTTAATTTAGGGCCCAGCCTAGTGCATCCTTTCCCTAACTCAGGCATCTTTGGTGTACTTCCCTGTGGCTGAGATACATGTCCCTGCTCTCTGTGACCTACTGTGACACTCTGAACCCTCAGTTACTAGATGCCTGCGGTGTGGATGGAGTGACTAACTGCCTTGTTGGGGATAGACACAGTGGCTTCTCTGTTAGGATTTTGTTTCTCTCTCTGTCTGAATGTAACACAGTGTGCACAGTAGGGCTCCCTAGGTGTCGACTGGATGGGAGGGTGGAGTTCTGGCTGAAAGTGCTGTGGGGTCACCTGGTATTCATGATATGCTCTGGATTAATCTTTCCTCTCTGCATTAAGTTCGAGAGTCAAGAAGAGAACACGGAGAAGCTAACACCGAGAAGGTTAGCTAGGGGTATTTCCAGGTGGGGGTTGGACACACATCCCTAGGCTCCTGAAGCTTGTAACTGCATACAAGGATGCCACTTTGAGAGCTGCTATGATATTGAAGGTTTAGTGAGTATGGAAACATGGGGGCTTATCCCGTGAGAGACACTTAGAGCACTTCCAGATGCTTCCCCAGCTCATTGGAACAGGCTGTAAGTTGGTGTACAGGCTCTATGGGGTCACCATCAGCCCCCTCCGTTCATCTAGAGTAAGCAATCTCATAAGGTAGCCCTCTTTCCAGGTACCTGCCTGGAGCCCCCCAGCATCTGGGTAGGGAAGGTAGGAAGGCCTTCTCAGACTAGGCAATGCACTGGGCAGTGTCTGGATAGGTGAAACCAAGACCAAGCTTTGGCTGTTGGTGCCATCTAGTGGGAGGCAAGGCTTCCAGCTACCCCAAGCAAGAAGCACACCACCATCCCAGGATTATCTGGGGTCTAAGACTACAGGCTAGCAGTTAGTTCAGACTTCCACGGATCAACCCTCTATTACATACAGGGACACACAGATGACTGCAGGGGATTTCTCTCTGAAGATGGGCAGTTCAGACAGAAATATGTACCGGCTCTTTGGCTAATGAATCCACTGATTCTTACCCAACACCTACTGTGTGCTAAGCTCTGTGATGGGCTTGGAGGAAGCAGCATTGCATAGAGTCCCTCCCCTCACTAACACATTCCCAGGGGTGATGTGTACACAATAATTGCAACAAGGTGATCAGTAGCCTCAGTGACATTATCCACTCACACATTTCATTTGTTGACTCAACACAACTCTAGCTTAGACTTTGTACTGGGTGCCATGTTGGGTGCTGAAGTGGGGGACACAAACCAGCACACCTGACTTCAGGAGTAAAGAGAAGGAATGGGGAGGTGTACAAGGTGGTGGCCAACATCTTCCAGGAGTGGCAAGGCTGTAGAAACCACGATGGAAGAGCAAGATCGGACCCAGCATCAGGAAGGAGGGCCGGGGACTGGAGTCCACGTAACAGCCAGCACAGAATACTGAGTTGGTGGCATGCAGTGTCCTGAGTGCAGGAGCACGTATATAAATCAGGGTGGGTGTGAAGAGGCAGGGGCTGGCTGGCTGGCTGCTGATGCCCACTGAGTGCATTGGCCAAGAATAGTCCTGAATGCCCCACCCACTGAGAGATTTTAGCAGGAGATGCTTGGGACAGATGTGAACTTGGAGCAAAACACACTGGGCCATTGTGCCAGGCCTTTGCTTGGTCATCATTCCTGTGGCATGAGAGATCTCTAGCCTAGCTTTCTCCTCTGCAAGTGGCATTCTTACTTATCCTCGAGGGAACAGCTTTATGCTATAGCCCCCAGCTGTTCGGCCTGTCCCCAGAGAGCCGCCACCCTGAGGACATGAGACCAGCATCCAATGGGCCCTCTGTCACTCACACTACCTCTTTCCCTCCAAGTTGATGGGTATATTATTTGTATTTTATACATCAGGAAGATGATGAGAACACCTCGCTATCTCAGAACATGGATTAGAACTCAGGTCTGTTGGATTTAGCATTTTTCCCACTATGGTGCATGAAGGGAGAATTTCTTGATGGAAGAAACTAGTTGAAAGACATGCAGGATATGATCTGGGGAGGCAGCCAAGAAGCCCCTGGGAGCTCGTGAAATGGCTTTGCCTGTAAAAGTTGGATAACCTGAGCTTGACCCGTGGAATCCATGTACGAAAGACAGATGCCGTGGCGTGCATTTGTAATCCCAGAACTCCTAGAGTGAGACAGGTAGTGGAAAGAGGAGGATTTCCCCAAAGCCTGTGGACCAGTGAGCCCAAAATGTGTAGGGCAGCAGAAACAGAAAGTGTCTTTCTGCCTTAGCAAGGTGGAAGGAGAGGACCGACTCCTGAAAGCTGTCTTCTGGCCTCCACACACGCACAAACTGATATTAAATGAAAATGAGTTAAAAATTAAAAAAAGAATGGGCTGGAGAGATGGCTCAGCCATTACTAGGCTCACAATCAAAATTAAAAAATAAATGAGAGCTGGCAATTACGGGGGCAGAGATCAGACCTCACAGAGCTGGACACATGATGGGTGTCAATACATCCCTGTCAGCAGAAAAGGTGAGTTAATATACATTTCTTCAGCTGAACTTTGAACCCTATGGTCACCTGACATTCCCCTGTTTGTGGTGTGAATAAACACACAAATCTTTGCAGTCTCTACAGCTAATATTTATGGAATGTTTCTTGTAGCATTGTGCACACATGCTAGCTCATAAATTGTCTAATGTATTACAAAGTGGCCTGCTGATTTTCCTCAGAGTAGTGAGGAACTGGGCCCTCAGAGAGCCTTAGCGACCTGACAATTGGTCTGTAGGTCACCTAGGGAGTCAAGGATCAAGTTGCTCTGTGCCCAAAGCTTTAGGAAAAAGATTATTATTATTATTATTATTATTATTATTATTATTTGTTTGTGTCTATGTCTGTATGTCTGTGTGTGTCTGTATCTGCGTGCATGCCATGCATGTGTAGATGCCCAGGGAGACCAGAAGAGGGTATCAGATCTCCTGGAGCTGGAGTCATAGGGGATTATGAGCTGGTGGACATGGATTCTAGGAACCAAACTCTGGTCCTCTGGAAGAGGATGAAGGGCTCATAACTTCAGAGCCAGCTCTCTGGCTCCTTCCCTGAAGCTTTTAAGTAATTAACTCATCTGCCCTTGCAATAAACTCACCAGGAGGACTGTGCTCCTGGGGCCTTTGGTGGCCAGAGAGAGCAGGACTTGGTGAGCCTTGTACTCAGAATACAATCGGCAAGCCCATCGACTTCTTGAAGAAGCAACAGGTGTGCAGGCAAGCCCAATAGCTTGCAAAACTTCAGCTCACATGGTCTGGGAGCATGGCTCTGGGTGAGGTGGGAGGATGGGGAGAATCTCCTGCTGACCCAAAGGAAGGAGCAGCCCTTTGTGCTCCTTAAGGTACCATAGAATCTCCAGAGGTACCCTCCTTTTGGGGGATGCTACCCTGGACCCGTAAGGCCCTCTTCCTGCACTCATATTTTTCTTGGGATTCTGTCCCTGCTTTCCCCCAGAGAGCCCTGGTTGTCATCCTCTTACACATCACAGGGTCAGTGTGCTTACCCTGAAAGTAGGCAGACCCATCTGTGCAGACACGCTGCCCTGGGACCCTGTGTTACTCTTAAGGCAGAAAGGAGAATGTAAATCATCAAGTAAGGAGAGTGCTGGCTAAGAAGGACAGAGACAGGAAAAGAGAAAAAAACAAACAAAAGGCTTGGTCTTTACAAATTGAAGTTGTTCACATAAAACTCCTTTTACGATGTGCCTCTGGCACCAGACCCTGCAGATGCTACTGTGTTAATGGGAAGATGAGGAGAAACTGGCATGCCTGAGATGCCTCCCAGACCGAGTGCACAGTACATGCTCAGTCATAGCTGGCCTACCCAGCTCCACAGCTGCAGGCCTACCTGCCCTCTCCACTCCGAGACCCTCTCCACTCCCTGCTCAGGACTCTTTAGCAGAAGCAAAGCCCAACAGAACTTCCTGGACTTTCTTACCCACCAGAAGAATCACTTTGACAGCCAGAATACACTGACAATCTATTACTATCCCCAGAGATCCAAACTTAGGTTGCTAGAGAGGAGATGGGCAGCAAGGCTGTTCTGGATAGTTCTGAATGCAGCCACCACCAACACAGATGCCCTGATCCCAAATGAACTCTCTAGATTCTTCTAGATAGACCTAGAGCTTGAGTTGGCCTGTAGTCCTTGTGATTCTTAAGAGGATAGAACAATGGTTTGAGAACAATGGGTGGGGGCTAGGGAAGCCTATACTTTATGTATAGTATAAAGTGGCTCAAAGTGCCCTACACAGAGCCTCCAGACAGAGCTGTGGGACATACACCATTCTTTCACTCTTCAGGACAAAATGCTGTTAAGGGATGGATAGAAATTCATCATAGCCCTTGAGAGTTTGTTAAAGTGCCTGAAAATAACTTGGTGGCAATGTCACTAAGAGTCCCACACTTCTGGACAAAGCAGACAGTGGGTAGGCAGGGTAAAAATCTCTGCTGTCATACTCACAGGAATGCCTAAGCTGATTGGAGTTGAGAAGGAAAGTCCAGCATTGTGGGAGAGCCTGCATATGCAACTGTGATGTGCTGTTTACAGGTGAGCA
>CABHPH010147575.1:1058-11058 GCA_902168325.1 Peromyscus nudipes
AAGAGAGAGAGAGGTATCATGCATGATCTGGTAGTTAATGTTAGTAATTAAGATTAGAATAAAAAAATATTATTGACAATAGCCAAGTGAACTCAGGGGTACTTGGTGAATTAAAGCCATGAAAATGGATGTAGTTTCTGAATTTATTGTTAGTTAATAGATTCTCACACCGGGGGAAGAAACAGATCTATCCACCTGTTTTTGGCATATCTCATCCGTATTTGAAAGATGGATCCAAGGAACTACTAAGATGGCTTCTTGGGTAAGGTGCTTGCTGTCAAGCCTGATGACCTGAGTTCAAGCCTCAGAGTTCACATGGCGGACATATAGAACTGACCCCTGCAAGCTATCTCCTAATATAACTATGCAGTGGGACATGCAAGCTCTCCTCTCCCCAACAGAACAAATAAATAATGGAAATATGTAAGTAAAATAATAGAATTGCCAAATTAAAATCTTTTGTTAAATTTATTTGGCTAATATGCATGTGTATATATGTATGTATGTATTTTCATACATACATATGTAGGGCATTCTTTTTCTTTTCTTTTTTTCTTTTCTTTTCCTTTTTTTGGTCTTTGAGACAGGATTTCTCTGTGTAACAGCTCTGGCTGTCCTGGAACTTGCTTTGTTGACCAGTCTAGCCTCACACTCACAGAGATCTGCCTGCCTCTGCCTCCTGAGGCTGGCATTAAAGGCACGTGCCACCACCACCTGGCTGTAGTGTGTTCTTATTACTGTCACCCTTACCCTCTCTTGTCCCCCTGTGGCCCTTATTACTCCTACCCTTCTTTCTACAAATCCCTTTCCCACATTCAGGTCTTTTTGCTTTGTTTTGTGACCCACTGAAGTCAGCCAGGGCCATGTGTTTTCATCGGGTTGGAGCTATCCACTGGAACATGCTGGTCTCACCACTGGGCTCAGAACTTGAAGACAATGGCTGTCTTTCCCTCAGAGTCTATTAACAGCTTGGAAGGATGGGAGCACATGGGCCACTTCCTGCTCTGTGATGGGTTGCTGCCAGAGGCAGCCTTGTGCAGGCCTGTCACAGCTATCTACTGCTGCTATGAGACCATGATTCCACTAGCTGTACTATGTGTCTAGGGCGAGCACTGGATCATCATAGTCTTAACTCTCATACTTTTTAGTTTTCTTGCCAACTATCAACTTTCCACGTGGCTTCTCAATGCACACATCATTTTGATTAAACTTCCCCTTCTCATATACCCCCCTTCCTCATTTCTCTACTCTCACACCCGGTTAACATTTCCTTCTTGCCAGTGTTCCCTGTTCTCTGTCTTCATATCACTTACATTCTGCGGTTCCACCTCCCTTGAGGCATCTTTCGCTCTAATGATCCTCAACTAGTTTCCTGGATTGTCTTAAAAAATTTATTTTATTTTTAATTATGCATAGGTGTGTATGTGAGTGCAGGTGCCTGTGGAGGTTAGAAGAGGGTGTTGAATTCCCTGGAGCTTGTGGTTGTGTTTCTGAGCTGCTTGATATGGGTACTGGGGAACAAATTCAGGTCCTCTTTAAAAGCAGTATGTGCTCTTAACTGCAGGCCCATTTCCTGCCTTCTACAAGTTTTACAAGTTAAACTTACAAACATAAAGAATGGACGCTGGGATCTGCATGTGAAAGAGAGCACGCAGGTTTGTCTTTCAGGCTTGAGTTGCCTTGCTCAGGATAATTTTTCCAGTTCCATCTATTTACCTGCAAGTTTCATAGTTTTGTTTTTCCTTACAGTGGAATAAAATTTCACTGTGTTTACTTACTATATTTTCCATTAACCATTCTTCCATTGACGAATGGTTGTTTTTTTTATTGCTCTTGTTGTTTGTTTGTTTGTTATTAAATAGATCTAGGGTTGGTGAGATGGCTCAGTGGGTAAAGGGACTTGCCCGATGAGCCTTGTGCCATGGGTTCAATTCCTGGAACTCATATAAAGGTGGAAGTGGAAGGAGGGAAGAGAACTGACTCCATAAAGTTGCTCTCTGAACTCTACATGCTGTAGCATGCGTGCATGCACACACACACACACACACACACACACACACACACACACACACACAAACACATTGTGCACATACACAGATACCTAATAAAAATAAATGTATTCTTCATAAGGTATAGAAAAAGCATAGTTTCATTGGTGGTGGAAATGTCTTCACATAGTGACCTTGTTGAATAGTTCAATGAGGCTGGTGGTGAGTGGCAGATGGAGGAACAGGATCTCAGTGTGGACAGATTGCCTGAGAGATCATGGAGCGAAGAGAAAGAGCCTCAGGTGTTGTTCCAATGCAACGCCCCAGTTTGTTGGAATCTGCCCAGTGCCCAAGGATATCTACTGATGACCCGGGGAGGAAAGAACAACTTCTTCCCCATCAGGGTTTGAAGCAGTGGTCCGATAAGAACAGCCTATCTCATTGTCTCAGCTAAGCAAAGAACACAGCTTTGTGCAACAAGGAAAAAACAAAGAACAAAACCAAAACAAAACTAAGTTTCTCCCTTCATGGATGATACGCGGGACAGAAGTCATCTAGATAACATGTACCTATCCAAGAAAGAACACGCACGTGTCTTCGGGGATCATTCACGTGCACTTTCTTCGGTCATGAGACTACCCAGTGCTCAGACTGTCGGGAACCCCAGAATTGTCCATCGTCTCCACTTCCACAGAGTTCCTCTTGTGCTGAGGACAGGGCAAGATATTAACGACAGTGAAGTGGCTAGGGAGGGAGGTCTGGATTCCAAAGGTGAAAAAAACAACAATAATTTATTTATTGTTCCTATAATAACATAAGGATTAAATGAAATTATCTGAATTTTCCAATAGAATGTACCAATAAACCTGGATGGCTCCTGAGAACAATTTCTAAAGGTGGCCTTAGGTAAGGAGAAACGGGGGGCTCCTCCACTGTTTTCCGTGGTAAGTTCAGTGGCCTTAGTTAAGGAGAAACGGGGGCTCCTCCACTGTTTCCCATGGTAATTCAATGGGAAGGGGAGGCCACACCCAGACACCTCTGCGCAGCCTGCCAGCAGTTGTCTCGTGAGTTTCTATTTGTTTCCTTTCCATAATTTCGGTGTCTTCATTAACGTTCTTTGTTAGAATTGCTCTGAATTCCTTTAGTCTTTAACTTTAGGTTGTGATCAAAGAAGAAATTTATCAGACAAATAACCTTATGTTTTACCTTAAGAAATGACAAAAATTCCGGGAATCCAATTGATGTGAGAGAGGAGAGATACTGCCGGTGAGGGGCGTTGAGACCATGATGGGAGGACGTGCAGAGATGACCAGCCACACAAGTAGAAGCCCATGAACTGTGGACTGGTGGCTGTGGAGCCCCCATGGGACTGGACTAGGTCCTCTGGACACGGAAGACAGTTGTTTGGCTCGAACTGTTTGGGGGGCACCCAGGCAGGGGTATCAGGATCTAGGTTTCTGGGAATCTGGTGTCTGTGGTGTGACGCCTTGCACAGCCTTGGTGCAGTGGGAAGGGACTTGGACCTGCCTAGGCTCAGTGAGCTGGGCTCTGCTGACTCTCCATGGGAGACCTCAATTTGGGGAATGTGGGGATGCAGGGTGACTTGGGAAAGAGGGCTGGGGGTGGGAGGAGGGAGGGGGGTCTGTGGATAGCATGAGGAGAGAGTAGAAAATTTCTTAATAAAGAAAAAAGAAAAATAAAATAAAATAAACCCATGAAAAAGAAATGACAAAAACAAAAACAAGTGGAACCCAGGCCGACAAAAAGAAGATAAGGATAGAGATTTGAACTGAAGTAAATGAAACATTAAATGGGAAAACAGTAGGGGTGGACGTGATGGCTTACCGATTAAATGCACACACTGTTCTTACAGAACCCAGGTTGGGTAGCTCACATTCTTCTGTAACTACAGCTTCAGGGGATCCAGTGTACTCCTCTGGCCTCCAAAGGCACAACCTTTTCATACACCCCCATATATGTGCACATAATTAAAAACAAATGAACAAACTTGAGAAGTCAATGAAAGCAAATGTTGGTTCTTTGAATAAATCAATGTTGAAAGACTTTCAGCACAGCTCATGAAGATACTGAAAGAGCAAGAGAAATATAAAATTTCTAACCTTGAGAATGAAAAATGGCATATTATTTCTGACTTGAAGAAGCAGAAAGGACTATAAAGGAATATGATCAACAATCATACACAAACAAATTAGATAACTAGGTGAAATAAGCATGTTCCTTGAAAGATGAAATTGCCAAATTTACTCAAAATTATGCTTAAATTTGAATAGATCTTCAACAAGTAAACATACCCAACTAACAATCAAAAGAGTTTCTACAAAGAAAGTTCAGCCTTAGACAGTTCCATTGGTGGATTCCACCAGATGCTTAATGAAAAATGAGCATCAATGCTACAAAAACTCAAAAGTACAGACAAGTGGGGAAGTCTTCCCAATTCATTCTATAGGGACAGTGTGGTCCCATTCTTAAACTACGAAAAAATTACAGGAAAACAAAACTAAATTTTAGTAACATTAGTTAATATAGCTATAATAAGTAACATCAAAATATCTATAAACTTGATTATTAATTTTAATACATTGTCATTAAAAATTTATTAAATCCCTTTTGATAAAAAGGGATTTATCACCAGGTTAATTCTGGATATAAAATTCATCATGCAATCTGCCTTATCAATAGAATAATTACAAAAATAGAATATACTACACGAGAAGGATAAACACAGCAGCAACAGCAGAAATAGATGAATGTTCTGTAAAGGGTCTTGAGGTTTGTGACCCAAGACACTGGAGCACATGCTCTTCCCTCAGCTCACTAGCATTCTTGGAGCTTTTCTCCCTTAATGAACTGCCTCAAATCCTGTTTCTTGAAGAAGAAAAAGAGGAGGAGGAGGAGGAGGAGGAGGAGGAGAAGGAGAGGAGGAAGAGATGGAAAAGGAGGAAGAGGAGGAGGAAGAAGAAGATGAAGAAGGAGGAGGAGAGAAAAAGTGGGGTGTAGGTACATTGCAAAGGGTATGGAGTTCAACTTCACACCAGCCTCACCTCCCTCACACAGAGACAACATAGCAGAGATGGAGGGAGGGAGGGAAGAGGGGAGAGGATAAAGGAGAGAGAGTAGAGGAATTTAAAAATCAACTTTAAAAATTTGATGCATTTATATTGAATTCTTGGCCAACAGTCATGATCTGGTTCTCCGTTTTTCTTGACTCTTCTTATCCCTGTTACTTACCCCCAGAGAACTTGTCCAGCTTAGATTTTTTTCGTAGATCCTCGGGACATTGTTCCAGGAACAGCCTGGGATGCAGCACATGCTGTTAGGACCAGAACATCCATTTCTTGGGGCCTCAAACTGAAGACATTTTGATAATAAAATCCAGATGGGCAGCAGGTGAGAGACAAAATGCTTAATCAGGCAAGAATAGGGACCAGGTGCACTCAAACAAGCAGCACTAGATAGAAGTCTCCACAGCATTCAGAGGTGGGTGGAGACGGGAAAGAAGCTGTGAGAACATTCGGGAGATACAGTCAAACCAAAGAAAAGCAAAACATCTCTGTCTCTCCAAAGACTGAAACATGCATCCAAAAGATACAGCCTTTTCTTCTAGGCTAAGAAACGGCCTGAGCACATATTATGTTCAGATGCACTACCTAAAAAGTAAAACTAGTTTGCTCAGTGCTGGGTTCAAACTCAAAGTCTGTATATGCCAGTTGATTTCCCCATCACCGTGCTATGCTCCCAGCCCTAGACAGTGAGTTTCTTGCAACATATATCACTCTGTGCATTCCATAGAATGGTCTAATGTACCTCCAGTTACTCTTCCAGTTTGGCCTATTTCTGTTACACTTGGATTGGCTGCCACCAAGTACTCAGGTCTCTATTGTTCTAAAATTAATGTAATAGTCAAGATATTAATATTGGAAGCCTATGGAAACATCTATTTCATTATTTGTTGTGAATTTAGCTTTGACCATTTTATTTTCCATCTGTTTGCTATTCTGTTTCTTATCCCACCTCTTGTCACTCAGTGCCACCACTCTGGCTTTATAATGTGTGGCTTGGTTTAGAAGTAGTTTGGATCTCTGAGAGTGAGTGAGAGAAATAGTCTTCTGAGGGAGAAGCATGTCAACTGATTATCCAGTACCAAATGGTTAGCTCTGAAAAAATATATATACGAGTAACATTTTATAGACCAAGTGACCCGTCCAGCAGGCCAGGTTATTTTGTGGGACTCGAGGAGGCACCTCCTAAAAGAACCAATGGGGTGAGAGAGGAAGGAGACCAGGCACGTAAAGAAAGACAAAGTCAGTCTGAGTTGTGTCAAGGTCTCTTTAAAGAATAGAGTCAGGGAGAGGTCTCTTTGGTCCAATGCTTGTGCAGCTGACCAACCAAACATAGTCCAGGAAGTTAATCTAAAAGTACATTAATCTAAGTGTACATTTAGATTACCTCCATTGCAAGAAATGGGTTACATCTTGTTGAGTCTTTAGACAAAGGTATCCCATGGAATCCCCTCCACCAACGTTATAGACTATTAGCAAGGCTGTTGGTTACTCTCCATACCCTAATGCTAAGGCCCATTGCTGAAGATAACACTTGCTTAGTCATGAACCATGGATAAGTACAGTTGTTACCCAACTAGAAGAATCACCCTTACTGACTAGCATTCATGGTGCTTGAGGGACTGTGTACACTACTGAAGGAGAAAGGTAGTCACCAATATCACCCACCTACAAACACTGTGACCTACAACTTACCCTCTACAGAGCAGAGAAGAGATAGGGTCATGATGAGCAGTATGCTGATTTTTGTCGCTTCAGTAATGTTGGATGACAGAAAGTGGCTTGAGGTAAAGGATGGCCACTCACTCCCTTTATACAGCTGGAGAACAGGAAGAAATCTCCAACATCGGTTCAAGGAGGAAATGCCCTTTTCTTTTTCAAGAAACCAGATGTATGATAATGTTGGAAGTACAGGCTGCCCAGCTGTCTAGCTGCAGCTGAGTCAGAGAGCTTCCTTCCCTTATCTCATCTTCCCTGTGTGCAAGTGTGTGAGAGGTAGTTTTCTGGTCCTTCAGAAACTTCTCTTGGAAATGTCTGCTCATCCTAGGATTAGGAAATGGGAAACAGTGACTGAGAATTCCAAGGCTTCCAGAGAAGTGACATGTAACATGAAGGTTTATGAACCTTATTCATGAACAGCTTGTTCTAATATTGGAAAATTCTCCAGTTTGAGTCATAGAAAAGGAGGAGGTTTGAACCTAAGAGTCTACACGTGACTCCCTAGTGTGTAGCATCTTCCAACAATTCCATCTTTCCTCCTTAGGAAATTCTAGTGCTTATCACTCTGGAAGTCTGGGATATCTGGAAGTCTGAGAGATCTCACATTCCCAGCAAATGTTATGGTTGGAATGTTCAGGGGTGAAGGCAGAAATGAGGGTGCTTCTTTAGAGGCATTCCAGTGAGTTCCTTCTTGAGGTCTGAGTACAGTTTCTGAGGATTTATTGCCCTGGCCCTTTTGGAATTAAAGTTGGAAAGAGCACACTCAGCCCTGTTTCACATAATGTTCCTGCTGTGGACTCTACAGAAATGAAATAACACGGTTCAACCTCACTCTGAGTCATTCAGCCCTATTCTAGAACAAACCTATAGAAAAATATTTCTTATGCTTGTGGCCTCCCCAACTTCTCAGGGAGATTTACTTCCTTCATGAAGGATGCCATCTCTGGTGGAGTGCATTCTCTCCACCCCATTCTAGTTGTTACCAGGTCTCGTTACCTTTCTCTTCCAGGTGACCTTGTCCTTGTGTAGCTCCATTGTCTGGTCTTCATTTAAAACCAATAACCATGAAGGTCTTTTCTGTTTCCTTGTTGGCCCTGTCCTCTGTGGGGATTAGGTGTGTGACATGATCTAAGACCTTAACAGACAGGGCTCTCTCCCTTTCCTTCTGCACCTTTCACATACTGGATCCTAAAAACAACTCTGGGAAGTATGGATAATAATTATCATTTCTTCAAATGAAATAATAATCTCAGAAAAGTTCAGTAATGCATCTAAGGTCACACTCCAGCTAGTAAACTGCAGAGGATGTGACACCGTGATTGTCTGCAACAAAGCTGTATTTGAGATAAAATTTGCCCTACTTAGAGATCATTTTTTCTGATTAGTGGGTTTTTTTTATATATTTCTCAACTCTTGAGAAACAGATTAATTTTTAATTAAATTCCCATAATTCTGCCAAATTAAACAAGAAGTTCAATTCTATTTTCTTTGGATTATATACATTTATTAGTTTCCTGGTGTTATGGAAAACATAGACTACAGACAGTGGCTTATGACGACAGATTATTCTTTTTTTTTTTTAATGTGAACAGGGAAAGTTTAATATAAAGAATCATACACTTGTATGGTGTGTTAGAGTCATGACAATCACTGGTAACATGGACACCAGGAGTCATTCACAGACAACAGGGGTGCCAACCACCCAGCAATCTGGGAGCTGGAGAACCACTTTAAGCTCCATGCAGTCCTGGCCTCTACTGGGTTATCTCCAGCGCCCTCTACTGATGAAGTCTGTTGTGCCAGCTGAAGAAAACATTTTCCCAGCCGCTCAGCTCACATTTTCACAGAGCAGGGAAACCACATTTGACAAGTCAGTAAATCGAGGGGTGATGCCATGGGGCTTGGGGTGCTGCTGGCCTTTAATGAATGTGGGCCAAGGATGCTGGCCACCTGTCGTGCTGACCAACCCTGCACAAGGAGGAACCAACCACTGTAAAAGGCCAGCAGTATCTCATGTCAGCCACAGTTGCTGGGGACATGCATGTGGACAGTTTGGGGGAGTGTTCTTGACAAACAGGGATAATGGGAAACCGTGGAGCTGCGAGCAGCTGTGCATGGAGGGCTGTCTGCCATGGTGGCAGCTGTTTGCCAGCCGCAGGCAAACACCAGTCAAAACCCTGACTCAGCCTTCTTATTTGCCGATGCTCCTGTTGAATGAACCCCACTGGAAGCCAGAGTGAGAAGACATCACACTCCACAGAGCCTCACAAGGTCCTGCAAGAGTGGGGCTACAGGCTAGGGAGAGACTGGGCTAGATGTGTCCTGAGGCTGCTGGTCTGGCTCCAGCTTCAGGCCCTGGGCCCAGTCAGCACCAAGGACCTCACAATGGGGCAACATCTCTTCTACCAGGATCTGAATGAGGCCTGGGTGGGACACAGTAGGGAGGTCTGAGATGTCCAGCCTTTGGAGGTTCTGGAGGTGGTGGAGGCAGGCAAGGCCCCGTTCTGAGACTTGGGGGCATCCGGCCAGCGAGAGCTCCTGCAGGGAGTTAGCCAGGAGGTAGAGGCGGCTGAGGCACCAGTCATCCACGTTGGGGCAGCGCTGCAGTGACAGAGACAGCAGCTCCTTCAGGGGCAAAAGGTTACTCATGCCCTGGTAGTTGATGGCACAACCACTGGCATCCACAGCCTCCACAGGTACCTCCTGGAACTTCAGGAACTCAGCAGGAAAATGGCCACTGTCATTTGGCCGGATCCACTCCTTGTCCTGAAACTTCACTGCGCCTCCCTGCTTCAGGATGAAGAGGGCACCTGTGACATATGGGCCATATTTCTCCTGGATGTTAGTGAAGGATCGATTCTTCCGGTTCACTTTTGATACCTGCTTCTGGAGCAGATACTCTCTCAGAACCTGGATGTCATGGAAGTGGTCTGAGAGAAACTGTAACAGCGTTCGTCTCTTCTGATTGCTGTCTGGGGTCACCGACTCACTCTTGCTATGGATGCCCTTGGCTCTCCCATTCCATTCTCGGGCACCCAGGCGCAGGAACGCCCTGGACGCCGCCATCTTGCTGGATTACGTGAGCCGACGACAGATTATTCTTAAGTTGCAGTTGCAGGGGACAGTCATCTATCTAATGTGGGTACAATAAAAAGTCAGCAGCAGGATGGCTCCTTCTACACACACTGAAGGAGAAATTGTATTTCCTTGGCT
>CABHPH010147576.1:0-44404 GCA_902168325.1 Peromyscus nudipes
ATGATGTTTTTATTGTTTTGAGATTATAATATAAATACATCATTTCTCTCTTCCAGTCCCTCCCATGTATCCCCCTGACTTTTACACAAATTCATGGCCTCTTTCTCGTTAATTGTTGCTACATATGTAATGCATATATGTCCAAATAATGTCACTTTTATATATGTTTTCAGGGCTGACCATTTGGTAATGGATAACCAATTGGCGTGCTCTTCCCTGGGAAAGACTCTTCCTCTGGCTTTCGGCCTTCTTTACTTGCCTGTAGCTCTTTGCCCAAGGTTGAGCCTTGTGGGCTTTCCCCTTGTGTGTTAACATGTCTCTTGGTGCCATCCTTGTTCAGTTTGGTTAGGGACCATGTTGATGAGACTTCATGGGTATTACTTCAGGCATCTCTAGGAGACATCCTCTCATAGCAAACTCCCTGTTCCTCTTGCAATCTTTCTGCCCCTCTTTTTCAGTGATCTCTGAGCCTTAGGTGCCAGAGTTTTGCTGTAGATGTATAGTTGGAACTGGCATCCACAAGTCTGCACTTTGATTGGTTGTGGTTTTCTGTAGTGGTCTCTATCAGCTGCCAAGAGAAGTTTCCTTGATGAGGGTGAGAACTACGTTTATCTGAGGGTATATTTAGAATTTAGTTAGGGATTATGCTGGTTTACTTGTATGATTTATTCACTTGTGTGTTTATTTATTATCCATTTGTTTACTTATTGTGTGATATTTGTAGCTTCTCCTCCAAGATCCGTGACTTCATTAGCCCTGGCTGGGTTTCCGGTACTGGATATGATTTTTCCTCTTGTTGAGTGGACCGTGAATTCCATTAGAGAGTTGTTAGTTACTGCCAAGGTATAAGTGCCACCATTACACCCTTAAGTTATTGTGCCATGCTGGGCATTGTTGTGGTTCATGGGCATCATAGCTGGGTAGGACTATCGGTTGCTTCTCTCTCTTGGAAGCTTGCATGGAGCCTTTTGGTACCATGAAGGCTAGTCCACAGGGAGGAGGCTTTCAGATCGGATCTATCCCAGATCCTCTGGGTCTTGTGTCTGAAGTACATGGTGTCTTCAGCAATAAGGACTTATCTTTAATCTCTAGGAGGCAACCAAGGGTAACAGCAGTAGCCTATCATTTTTCAGAAGTTTCTTGGCCCGCATTGACTAACAACTCCAAAGAGGATTTCTCATGCCAGATATTAGGGGTTTTGTTAGATAGTCTATGGCATTGTCATTATCTGTTTTCAGTTTCTTGGTGTCTTACTCAGGGATGAAATAGTGAAACACACAGATTACAAAGTAGCACAACTATATTTCATTCAAGGCAGAGCAACAGTACAGAAAGAAGTAAGCTGTCAAGTGTAACAGAGGGCCAGATAAGTGGGGGTATAGAAGGACTGAGTACTGGTTGTTGCTTTTATGGGGTTCATGAGAAAGAGTAGTCTGGTTGCTAAGGGGTGTAGCACAGGTGGGTCTTTGTTTTGATTGACAGGTTGGAATATGTGAGCCTTTTTTTGTTTTGCCTATTTTTCCCATAATGCGTGTGCACACGCGCGCACACACACAGACACAGCTGGGTGCAGTAGTTGAAGTGTTTATAATCCTTGGACTGATGCAGGGGAAATGGTATGTGACGATAGGAAGGTCACTGGTATAAGCAGGAGCAAGCAACAAGACAGACCTTGTCTCTAACAAAGTGGAAGATGAGGATCAACACCTGAGGTTGTCCTCTGACCTCCACATGTGTGCCTACACACACACACACACACACACACACACACACACACACACACACGATAGAGTACCACCATGTCTGGAACATAGTGAGGGCAAGGAGAGTGTGCAAGCCAAGATCTTTGTGAGATGGCTGCAGCAAGGCCTCTGTGTCCAGACTCCTTGTTAGTTAGTCTCCTGGAACTGTGATACCACACCCGGCATACATGAGCTTGTGGAGGAAAGGCTTATTTTGGCTCAGGGATTTAGAGGTTTCATTCTATGTTACTTAACTCTATTGTTTCTGGACCTGTGGTGAAGAAGACTAGTTGGCGGAAAGGCCTGGTAGAGCAGAAAAGGGCTTGGGAACAAATAGACTAGTCAAGGGCACACTCCCAGGGATCTGCTTCTCCCAGATAGGCCAGATCCACACCCTGAAGCCTTAACAGCACACTATGGTGTGGATCCCAGTGAGGTCAGAGCCCTCCTGACCCAATGGTCTGCCCAGATCCCAACCTCTGCATCTCAGAGCATTTGGAAGCCAGTCTTTCAACAGGCTTTAAGGGATAGTAAGATCTAAATCCTCAAAGTTCTCCAAGGTGGGCATGCCCTTTAGACTCCAGAGGAAGAGAATGGCTAGCCATAAGGTAAAAAACAGGTGTGTAAGGGAAAGCAGAACTCTGTGGTACTTGAGAAGTCTCAGGGAAAGAAAGGCATATTCCATGAGTTATTTTCCATTAGAACTCATTAAGTTAGTTCTTGTGTGAAGGCACCTGTCTACCCACTGTTTTCCTTAATCTAACCCCAAGTTGGTTTGATTACACTGTAATGTGTCCACACTTAGCATAGTATGTGACCTTTTCTAGGGTGTATGGAATTGAGGAAGGGAACTGATTTGGTTTTCTTGACAGAGACAAGAAACTGCCTTTTGATTGGCTTTTTTTCTTTTTCACACTTCTTTTTTCCCTCTTACTCATTCGGCTGATGAGTGTGTGATTGGGCTCTGAGCAAGGTGGACTAGCTGTGCTGATCCACTTAGCCCAAGAGTCAGGCCAGGTTCTCTCCTCAGGCAGGTAGACTGTAGAGGTACTGTGAGCACGCTTCCAAAGGCTCGGTGACCCCAGGCTCTCAGAAGGAGCTACTTGAGAGGGCCGGCAGGGTGGTCACTGAACACAAGTCTAAAGGTAGTTGCTCATTACCTTAATAGAACAAAAGGCTCCCTGTCCCCCAAGGATCAGTGCAAATCACTGCGCTAAGAGGGAAGAGGGAGATAAGTGAAGGGCTCACTCCTGCTGGGGGCAGGTGTGTTAATAAATAATGTTGAGCTGCTTTGATATGGTGTACTTGAAACGAAAGGAAATGTGAAAGATGAGTTCCTGAAGGTCACAAAAAGCACAGGGTGGGCACTTGGAATCAGCCAAGTTATTTCTAGGTCCCTGACTGGTTCGCTCTGGGAGCCATTTTGTTAAGGCGGCTGTTTTTGTTTCTGACTTAGTAGAATTACAAGAAGGAAGAGGACACACTTAAAATGTAAGAAGAAAAATGGCATCGCTAAGGCCATATGCAAGTTCGGATGGAGAGGTGTGCGAAGAGATAGCTTGTTGCCATTAACTGAAGTTGGAAATGGTAGGTTGATGGGGGGGAAGCAGTAATTTGAATCCTGGCTCTGAAATTAGATGCCTGCACTCAAACCCCTGCATCTCTGGGTATATATCCAGGTGTCTTGGGGGGAACCTCTTTTAAACTCACTTCCCTCATCTGTTATATGCTTATGTATCTGCTTCATGGGACTCTCATGAAGACTTGAGATAATTAAGCTTGTTAAGCACTTTGCTCTGTGTCTCAGAAAAAGTGGCTCCGGAGAAATGGAGGCGGTCCATCAAACCGGGTGGCTCAGGTAATCATCCGAACAACTCAACAGGGGCCGATGGCCCTGCTCCAGGCTTTAATGTACTGTTGGTGTACCCTATCCACGGGGCTGCCACTGTGACGGTGCCACTAGACACGCAGCCCGTCCTCCGCTACCCGGGCTCCCTTGACATTGCTGGTCGGCCTTGTCCGTTCTGATATGATCCGGTGTCGGCCTGGTCACTTCCAGCAGTCTTCATCAACCATTCTCAGGCTTAACAATGCTTCAGTGTACATGTGCACGTCACACCAAGGAGGGAGCTGCCGGACTTGATTCCTAAAGTTGTAGTTTGCATCCTAAAGTGGAAGGGTATGAGAGTAAACACCACCTAGTAAGGAAGGAAGAAGTCCAAGTTGTTGTTTTCCAAAGAGTCCCAGGGGCCGTTATGAAGTTCGTTTGTCCAGGTTCTTTTCTCCAATTTCATGGGTTAAGGGTTTAGAAATTAAAGAAAGAAATTGGGCACATGCCTGCAATCCCAGCTCGTAGGAGTCTGAGGCAGGAAGATCTCTAGTTGAGTACAGCCTTGGTTATGTAGTAAATTCTAGGCCAGCCTGGGCTACATAGCAAGACCCTGGCTTAAATGCAAACAAAAACCAACACAAAGCAACAGCCCATCGAAAAGCAAATAGACAAACAAGCATAAAAGAGAACTATAAGAATTAGTGAAATTGGGTTTTAAAATGAATATTCTTGTGAGTTTTAGAACTGCTACACCTCAAGTCCATCAGCACCCTGTATCCTGCATTTATTTGTTTTTGTGTTTTCTGAGTCAGGGTCCCGTCTTCCTCTGTAAGGCACTTTGAGTTCTTTAGGGCGAGCAGTGAGAGATGCACCTTCATATCTTGCCGAGATTCCTAAGTTGCAGACTCAATTTCGAAAGGGATGCACTTGCCAAGGCAGTTTCCTAGTAGCTCATTTCAAACTCAGTTGAAGTGCAAGGAAATTTGTTTTTGGAGGGTTGAAAAAAAAATACTACCGCTTGACAGGTGAAGGCCAGAAAGTGTTCTGGGGCTACCAGGAGTGGGGGGTGAGGCGGGGGTGGGGCAGTAGCAATTTCCAACTCCACACTAAAACTCCAGGGTTGTCAGAAGCACAGGAAAGGTACGGCATTGCAGGAGGGGTGGGGGGAGGGTGGTGGTGGAGGAGAACCTGGTGGGAACTATTGCTTGGGTCTGTTTATTCCCCTGTCAAGGGTTTATTGATAGAGGGAGCTCTCCTATAGCTTGGGCTGCCTTTGATCTGCCAGGGAGAAATTGGGGTTGGGATTTTTGGCGGAAGGGAGGGGAGGGAGGAGGTTAAGGAAGAATCTGGAATGTAATGGCTCTTGTTATCTGTAGTGGCCAGAGACACTTCTGACCTGGGCCATCCAGAGCTGTTGCCAGGGAGCAGGGGGAGGCAGTGATGGGAGAGGGGCCCCAGCTCTGGCCTTTCCAGAAGGGACAGCCCTTAGAGCTGTGGCAGTGATTGCTTACCACTAATAGATTTGTTTCTTTAGAGGCAGATAAGTAAAGAAAGCGATGACTTTTAAGTGAATAGTTCCCCTGCACAGCGGGGCTGGTTAGTGTCAGCCAGTTCAGTGGCAGGGAATAGCAGTGGGGTGGCTTTGAGCCTCCCCCCTTCCCCACTCCCCCAGTCTTTCCAGTCTACAAAGCCCAGACACCGGCCCCTCTGCTCCTGGTAGAGGGCCAACGCTTGTCTGAAAGCCGTTTAAGTAATTGCTCATAATTGCATGGTTTCCCCGACTGAGCTCCTACCTCTCCACCCCTGAAATTAAAAGGGGCCAAAGATGTGTGACCTTTTTCTAATGGGATGGGTGCTGGAACAAAGGGATTCTAGGGGGAGGGGGGTCCAGGCCCTTATCAGGGCTCATCTCTGACAGCTGGAAGCCTGGGGGAGTCAGGGTTGTCCTTTGTCAAGTTGGAGGGGAGTAGAGGCTGAGGGAATGCCTCCTCCCCTAGTCTTACAGCTCTGTGTGTTCATCTTCTCACACACCCCACCCTCCCCCTTCCTCCTCTCCAGAGAAACATAAATCTTTTTCATCTTAATTCTGGGCAGAAAAAAAAAAAGAGTTGGTTACGATTTGCTGAGCAGTATCCCGTGGCAGACCATGGCTTCATGCTGTGGATAATTCATCTTACCTCTCTGAGCCCCACGCCCCTCACCTGACAATGAGATAATGCCACCCTCAGAGGAATGAAAGATCAGAGATGTACCTGGTGCATCCCCAGAACATCGTTTCCTGATGTCATTTCACTGGCCCCTTAACTTCCTTAGCTGGGGAAGAGACAGATTCTAGGCCTTGGTCCTTTTATGATCCAGGTTCAGAACCGCAATTCCAGAACCTCAGTGACAGAGGCAGGAGGATCATAGTGCACAGCCAGCCTGGGCTGTACGTTAGACCTTTTAGAAAGTCCATAGAATTTTAAGTAGAGAAGGGAATGTTCTGGTATCTAGTTCACTGCTGACAGCTTTTAACTATTGACACCCCAGTTCCATATACAGACTATGGTTGATTTGGTCTGTGAACAGAACCAGCTATCAATATCTCCTTTCTTTTTTCTTTTCTGTGGGCATTTGCTTGTGTGACTGTGGGCATATGTGGGCTGTTGTGCTCGTGTGGAGGTCAGAAGCCTTCCACTGTGTTTGAGACCGTCTCTTTCTGTTGTCCACTGCTGTGTATGCTGGCCTAGCTGGCCCACAGTCTTCTGGGGAGTCTTCTATCTCTCTACCTCTCATCTCCCAGTGTGAGCACTGAGATGATAGAATCAGGCTACAGCATCAGGCTTTACGTGGGTTTTGGGGATTCAGACCTGAACCAATTCACTAGACCTTGTCACGAGTGTTTACTCCCAGCCTGACACATAATGCGCTCAGGATATATTTTGCAATAGACGCACAGATGCGTGGGTCAGCGTGAAGTGGCACACAGTTCTCTACTTGCCTTACTTTCTCATCTGTGAAATGAGAGGAGTCAGCACGAGCAGGGACCAGATCTTACCCAGTTGCACACTGGAATCCCTTTAGAAAGATATCAGGGCTAGAGAGATGATTTAGTCAGCAGCGTGCTGGATCCCCACACCCCATGTAAAACAGCAGATGAGCTGGGGTGCGCTGGTAATCCCAGAAATGCTGAGGCAGGCAGACAGATCTCTGGAGCTCATTGGCCATCTCCTGCAGCCTACTCGATGGAGTTCCAAGCCGGTGAGAGACTGTCTCAAAGGAAAGGGTAGAAGACTCCTGGGAAATGATGCTGAGGGTTGTCCTCTGCTCTCCACATACATGAACGCATATGTACCCCCCATAGGCACCTACACACATATTAACCTCTTGCACAAATGTGCACACCCCCATACAAAAAGATCATAAGGCATAAAGACCTGGCAGAAAATGGTTTCAGCTTACTAGTTGCCAGCTCTCCTCCTCCTCTTCTACTTTCTTGTGTGTGTGTGTGTGTGTGTGTATGTGTGTGTGTATTGTATGCGTGTGTGCACAAGTGTATTTGTGAGTGCATTTACCAGTGCATGCACATGTAGAGGCCAGATTTTGATGTTGGGAATCTTCCTTTATTGTTCTTTATTTAATTTTCTGAGACACAATCTCTTATTGAACCCGGAACTTGCCATTTTGGCTAGAGTGACTGGCTAGGAGGCCCTAGGATCTTCGTGTGTCTGCCTCCTAGCTCTGGCTGGGGTCACAGGTGCGTGCTGTCACACTTGGCCTCTGCGGAATGCTCTGAATCTGAACTCAGGTCTCATGCTTGTGCAGCAAGCGCTTTATCTATGGAACCATCTCCCAGCCCCTAAACTGCTCCTTTGTATCAGTAAAAGTCATAGCTGTGGCAAAGAGAAAGTCAACTTGGAGATGAATAGCTTACAGGCATTTAGGCTTCTAGACCACACAGGGTCTTTTCTATCCTGAGAATCCTGTGATCTCTATTAACTTCAAGTATCCCAGAATATTCTGCACCTGAGTGCTCTGCATATCCTGAGCCACTTTTCGGGGGAGTGTCCTCTTGCCCTCAAATTTGCCTCAAACAGTGGGGTACAGCTTATGTACTCCAACCTGTCCTGGGCCTGGAAATTCTGCTGACAAACAAATGGAGGTACCGTGGAAAACTCTGCACCCCAGTTTGTGCTGTTTTAGTTAATGACCTGTCAGCATTTCCATTCAGAGCCTCAATTTGGGGGGGGGATGTACAACCAACCATAAACACGCTTTCCAGGCTGAGCCTTGGCACTTGCGATTTCAGCCTGAGAACACATGTGTGCTGGTGTGTGCATGTGTTTTTACAAGATGAGGAAAAAAAAAACTGAGTTAGGCATTTTAAAGCTGAGATGGTGAGAAGTGGGGTGGGGGCTGGTAATTGGTAGCAGATGCACTTTGGATACTGCCAGGACTTGAGAATTGCTGAGTTGCTTTGCCCCCCAGTTGGGAATATGGATGGTGGAGAAGCAAGCAATACTAATTGACAAAGTGAAAATCCACATGGAAAGGGTAAAATATGGGAGGTGGAGGTAGTAGCTTCTCCAAGATCAGGAATTAACTTAAGACCAAGGGCTGTAGGGACCAGAAGCCAAAGGATCAAAGCAGCAGCTCACAAAAATGACATCTTTTCCCCGTGGCCTGGATGTTTCCCTCCTTCATTCTCCTTTTGCTTAAAGATCTACAGTATGGAGGAGGATGGCGGGGCTGGCTAGCTTTTAATGACATTTCCAGTTACCATGGTGTATGGTTGATGGGGAAGTTGTCATTTCCTTTTGAGTAGAGAGGATCAGAAGACCTCTAAAAATTTAGATTTAATGAGATCAGATGATAGTATCCATATGTAGGCATCGACATGATCATTATTTGTTAGACTCGAGGCATCAATTAATCCAGAACATTCAAAAACTGTCAGAAGTGAATGTGGTGGCACACACCTGTAATCCCAGCACCTGAGAAGCTGAGGCTGAAGGGTTATGAATTCTGGGCCAGCATCAACTGTACAACAAGATTCTATCAGAAACAAACTAGTAAATACAAACAGAAGTTGTGAAGCCTAAAGCAGCCACAGTTTTAAAAGCATATGACATCTCATCCCATGAGCTGCTTCTGCTGTAGTTTTCACATCCTGTTACCCAAAGTCTAAGAATGACTAACCTTGAACAATGAAGACATCCATAGAAACTAGATCTAAAAAGTCCAAATGAGTTTTCTCCAGAGACCTGCCCATTTGTCAGAAGCCACGGTGGGAAGCCTCCAGGCAGAAAGCTTACAGTCATTGATGAGCACAGACGGCCTGCCTTCATGTTTCCATCTTCTAGTAATGGTCACTCCTTCTAGCAAAGGGCTCAGCAAATTCCAGACTCATTTTCCCTTGCACCAACTCAACAGCCCTGCCCTACGGCTGCTGCTGGAGGCAGAGTGAATCTACAATATACCTGTCGTTGCTCAGTGCTGACTCTGAAAGCGTACACCTCAGGATGCCTTCATTCTGCACTGACCTCTGTCAAACACCTGCCCATCTCCATGTTCCGGGAATGCGTCCGGTTCATTTCTTCTTCAAGCCTTCCAGGGACTTCTCTGCATCTGAATCTTCACTCCTTTCTCCTGTGCATAGATGATTCTGTACTCTCTTTCCAGTCTGGGTTCACAGGCCTCTTTCCTGGGAGAAAAGATCCTTTCTTCCTTGTGATTACTTCAGGGCTCAACAAACTACGATGGACAGAGCAACTCTGAATGAATATCCACCTGTTTGGCTGTGTGGCCCAAGGAATAAGAACGGCCTTTATCAGTTAACTTTATATCTATTTTTATTCAAAGTTTTTGGTGGGAGCACTTTTTGAGACTAGGTCTCATTCTGTAGTCCAGGCTGGCCTAGAACTCCCCATGTAGCTCAGGTTGGTCTTCCTCCTCAGTCTTAGAAGAGGCACTAGTGACAGGTATGGAAAACTATCGAGCTATAGTTTTAAATGTTCAAAAAAATCAAAAGGATAATACCTTATAAGGATAATAGGAGATCCAAATTCCAATGTCCGTAAGCAAAGCTTGATTGGCATACAGGCGAGCTTATTCTTTTTGTATGGTCCATAGTTGCTTTCAAATTGCAACGGTAGAGTTAAGTCATTCTGATGGAGCTTTTGGCAAAGAACCTAAACTGTTCTGTTTTCCCTTTGGTGAGTCTCTCTCTCTCTGTCTCTGTCTCTGTCTCTCTCTCTCTCTGTGTATACCTCTGTATTTTGTGTGTGTGTGTGTGTGTGTATAAGCCAGAAGTCAACCTCTGGTACTGTCCTCAGGAGTTATCCACTTTGTTCTTCGACACAGTCTGGGGCCTTACTGATCAGGCTGTCCGGCCTTGAGCTTTAGGGATCTACTTGTCTCTACCTCCCCAGGATGGAACGTGTGAGAGCACACCACTATACACAGCTTTTCCTGTGGATGCTGGGCCTTGAACTCAGGTCCTCACGCTTGCGGGAACCGCGCTTCGCTGACTTAGCTGTCCCTCCCACGCTCCCTCTTTACACCCTCTCCTCTCACCCATTCCCCTGCTGCATTTTAGCTTCTCCATAGCACTTGTCATTGGTGATAAACGAGTTATTTTCTTTCTTTTATACGTCTTTCACTTGTCTGTCTGTCCCCTCGAAGCTCTCGAAGGCACACCCTTTTCTGTTGAATTTGAAATCTCATGGCACAACATAGACCGAAATGGGCACTCAGCACTTACATACCCAATGAACCCATAAATGCTTAGATACAAGTTCTTGGACCAAATTATTGCCTCTGAAGCTTAAATCAGCCCTCATTCATTCATTCGTTCATTCATTCATTCATTGTAGAGTGCTTACAGTGTGGCAGCCTTGTGCCCTTGGTGTATCCCTTCATGTGATTTCATAATGCTTGACCTAACAAGAATTCTGCCTTCCTTGGGCTGCCCCAGTGGGCTTGGCTGTTGTTCCAAGACATCAGAGGCTTCTGAACCTCCTGTCTGGGAGGCAGTCTCCGGTCCTGTCTCCTCCTCCCCTGATGGCAGCACTGGGCTGTGATGCTTTGGACTTTAAATCTCCAGGAGGAATGAATGGCCCCGCTGCTTTCCCTCAGGAGGAGGCATCTGTCCCGGATTTTGTTCACTCAAACACAACCTTTGCTCCTGTTTCTGCCCTAGAACGTCTCTGCTCCCCTCATTCCCGTTCACGGGGCTCGCCCCTGCGGACTCCCACTCACACCTGCAAATCTCATTCCCACGGCATCCGATTCATCCTTGGCCTGTGAGCAGGCGAGGAGGGCAGGAGTCCGGTGCACACACTTCCTCTTCCTCCTCCTCTTTCCTGCCTTCCCTGCAGATGGGTTTCTGTGAAGGACTCGCTCTGCTTTTTCCCTGGGGTGGAAACTTGGTCTACTAATGATGCCTGTGGAGGAGGAGGATGTTTGAATGGATCTCAGTTCCTGGTGATGATAGGAAAGTAATTATCTACCCTTAGTTTACTTAACAGTTCCTCCCAGAGTGTGATGTTGCAAGATCTCAGATTCGGACATATGAGGGAGACTACAATTCCCTTCCAAAGGAGCTCAATGCTTTCCTTGTGTGCTAGGATGAGGGGTCCATTTTGAATACTTATCTGGTTTGCAGTTACTTTCAATCTGGGCTTTCCCAGACCAGATCTGGTGTAAAATGTACTTTCTCATTGTAAAACTTATGTGCCCGTACTGAATAGATTAGTCTGGTCACTCTCTTTGTAATATTATAACAGGGAAAGTTGGTCTGTTTTGATACCTATTTTAGCTCTTGATGAATTGTCAAATTCTTCTCTGGGCAGTAAGAAGCAGAAGAGATGCTGTCAGAGAGGGAGATGGCCAGAGATGCTGGAGACAGATGTTGGACAGAACCAATCGGGGGGCTGAGGTAAGATGAAATGGGATGAACCCAATCAGTTCCTTGACTCACCTGAAGAAGGATCAGGAAAACAACTCTCATGTGTAACCTCTCTCCCCCTTCATGGTTCTCATTTTAAATATGGGTCTGTGTATGTTCCTGCAGGGCCTCTCAGAACACCAGAGTAGAAAGTTCAAGTAGAGGGTAATGCCATTTATGTTGGCCACCTGGCAACCCCAGGCACCGAGAAAAGCTCCGGGCCCATGTGGATGCTTCATAAACATCATTTAACGTTTAATGGAGGGAAGAGACTAGTAAATGTGCTCGTGGTTGGCAAGAGGAGTGGGAACCTGATCCCCTCTCTCTGACATTTAAACCCTGCCTTTTTCCACACACCAAAACACATACAGCCAGGGAGAATGGATGAGCCGCATGAGGAAGTTCAGTAAAGCCATTCATTAGGGAAAACAAAAATCCTGCTTTTGGTGTTAAGTGGACAATCAAAATCCCAACCCTGCAGTGCAGAGGTGAACACATCCCAACAACATTAAATAGAAGGTTTCACCAGTAACTGGACTGGAGCAAAGTAAGACAAGGCCCTCCCCTTCCTTTTTTAGCAACCCCCGACCTTCCCGTGTTCCAGAGACGCCCTAGACTTCAGGATCATAGCGTCCATGAATTACAGGTGTGTATTTATCACCTGTGGGTCTTTTAAAATCCAGATGTGAATTCAATAGGCCTCCATAGGGCTGGACTCCTGCACTTCTAACAAGCGCCTGGGTGATACTGCGCTGCTGAGCTGCAGTCCACACTGGGTAGTGAGGCCTCAGAGTGAGTCTAAATGGCTTGCTTCCTCTTAGCCTGAGGTCTACTCTGAAACAGGTGACTTAGTTTTCTTTTTTTCTTGCTTTTTTTTTTAACTTTAAAGATTTGTTCAATGTGACTGCATTCAGAAGAGCAACAGATGAATGACTCCCGAGACCCAAGTCCATATTTTGGATATTCAGGTTTAAGTAGATTAAAATTCAGGACAAGAGGTGTGCATAAATAAGCAATCTTAGTCTAGGTACCTTCTTCCTGTTCTGGTCTTACAAGGTAGTTGGAAGACTTTGCTGTTTGAGGGGACAAGGGGTTCTACGGAGGTGGTTACTTTTGCCTCAGGCTGAGTCTTGCCCTCTTGGGTAACTGCCTTCATGCAGGGTGAAGGGTAACATTTCCCGGGACATCTTGTTCTTCCTGGAATCCAAGGAGACTGCAGGTTTGAGATAAGACTTATGTCAGCCTTGGAGGGGGATGGGATAGGATTGACAGACACTCCGATTGTGATCATCATGCCGACCTCCAACCCTCCCCCTTCACATGGGTCAGCTGCAGGGGATAGAAAGTAGACAGGCTCTTGTCCTTTGTGTAGTTATTTTGTTGCCCCGAGTGAGGAGTCAGTGTTTGTTGTTTGGTAGAAAACAGCTTTTCCCAAGTATCTATTGCAATTTCCTCACTGGAGTTGAACATTCTTCAGTCTTAAAGAAATGAGGATGTTAGCTAATCTGACTTGTGGGTTCCCTGGCCCACTGAGAATAGAGCCTACGAGAATGGGACAGGCTATAAGGGCAGAAGCATAGACGCGAAGAGAGCCAGATGTTTAAGCCTAAAAGTAGAATCACCGTTATAAAACAGAATACAAGAGGGATCCAGAGTCCAGGAACATGCAGTTAAATAAGCCCTGTAGGGAGTCATCTTTCCTGTTAAATAGCCCCACAAATGCAGGCTACTAAGAATGATTTCTAGTGTCATGGAACCATGTGTAAGAACCATCTATCTGTTGGCTTTTGGCTTCAATCAGTTTTGGTAGAGCTAGTCCAAGCGTCTCCATTTTTGTTGTTGGCTTTGAGAGAGTCTGGATAAAAGGCCTTTGACCTCAAGCTCTCGGTCCTCCCGTCTCAGCTCCCTGGTGTGGGCTCCATGCACACCCGACCATACCCACTGGGACTTTATTCCGTTCTGACAGCTTCCTCCCTTGTCCCTGAACAATTTTGTTTGGGGGTGCCACTGATAGCCATCTGGTGATTTGGTCTCTATAGTCTCTGGTAGCTGTGGTGAGAGGGACAGATAACAAGGAGTCAGTGACAACGATTTTTTGGGTCAAATTCAAGCAACTAAGAGATGTTGAAGGAGTGACTTTGAGGAAATGTTTACTTAAGAGTCTATTCTTAAGTTTCATTCTGTCTGGGGAACAGACAGAATGTGTGTGTGTGTGTGTGTGTGTGTGTGTGTGTGTGTGTGTGTGTGTGTATGAGTTCTTATGATTCTGCTTTTGGAGTTTTCTTTTTTTTCCCAGCTAGGAATCCTTCACAGCTTCCAGTGGGCCTGAGTTACTATTCTACTTTTGTTGCAGTTTCTCCACAATCTGTCATGATCAGAAGAGAGTCCCCGCTTTAGGCTGGAAGCTTCTCATCCCTAAGAACAGACACTGCTTGTCTCTGGCTGTGAAAGCTGAGCAAATGACGTTTGCACTTGGTTTCAGTTACCTCATTTGTAAAGTGGGAAAAATGATTGTATATGTGTCATAATGTTTTTAGGATTCAATGGGTTAACCCACAGACTGTTTAATATGGCGCCAAGCTTAGGTTAAACTCTTGAGTGTGTTGGTTTCTATGGCCATTGGTCTCTTCCCATCTCTGTTTAGGAGGGATACAAGTGATGATGCATTTGGGACTAAGTTTTCATTAGAAGTCTTGATTCCAGGCATGCCTTAGTCTCAGTGAGGTTAGAAGATTGTGAAATAAGCAACCTCCCGGAGTGAAGAACAGGGCCAGTCTTGGTCACCTCAGGTATTCTCAAGTGTAAGGCCACTTGGGGAAACCAAAGATACTGGCAACCTCCCTCCCAATCTTAGAAAAAACAGAGCACTGCTTCGATACATGGCCGCTCTGTCTGTAGGCATCTTATCTTCACCCTCTAACCCAGCATTTTGGTTCTGTGGGTGTTTCTGCTAATCTCTGTTACTTCCTCAAGCACCATTGTGGACCACCCTCTCACTCCAGCATGGTCTCCTACTGCCGTCCCTCCCTCGAGTTCTCAGCTCCCTTTCTCTGCATCCGTCTTTGGATTCCACTACATTCTTTCTTCAATTATCTCTCTTTTTCTAGATACTGAAATCAGACACTCTGAGGAGATGATGGTCAGCCAAACACCATCTTAGTTGAGACTTCTGTGAGCCACCAATGAGCTTGTGGTCCAATTAGCTATGGCTAGGACCCACAGCAATAATAGCGCATAATCACAACAGCCCTCTCTGGCTGATGAAAGGCACTTCCTTATACGTAGACTCCATGTCATGTAGAGAGTTTTTGCTTTAGCAGGAATTATGATTCAAGAGATTTACAGAATAGTGGATTAACTAGTATGAAGGTGGATGGCTCCTGGGTGGGTCTTCACTGTTGCCTGTCTAAACCCATCTTTCGCTTCTTTCACTGCAAAAGGAGTCTAGATTTTGTTCCCAGATGAAGCTAGTTAGGTGGGGAAGAGTGTTGTGCCCCCAGAGTCCCAAAGGTGAATTTTGCTGTTTGCTTCTCAGTGATTGGCTTAGGCAGGAGCATGTGACCTAGTGCTGACCAAATAGAGAACAAGGACACACTTCTGGGATATGTGTTTTTTTTTTTCTTTATAAAATAATACGTGGTCACCTTCCAGCTAGCAATCCCACTCCCAAGAATTTACTCCTGGGAAATAAAAACATGTCTACACAAAAGCCTGTTTGTGGATGTTTATAACAGTATTATTCATAATAGCTCAGATTGGAAGCAGCCCAAACATCCATTAACTGGTGTATGAATAAACAAGTTATGGTCTATCTACACAATGAAATACTGCATGTCAATACAACAGAATAAACTATTTATATATGCACCAATATAGATGGGTATCAGATGCACTGTGCTTAATGAAAGAAGGCAGACATGGGAAGTCCCCCCAGTGGGTGATTCCGTTTGTATCACATCTTTGCAAAGGCAACCTTTAGGGACATAACTCTTCCAGGTGCTAGTTAGGAGAGAATTGACCATGAGCAGATACCAGGAAACTTTGGGCCCAATGGGAATATTATACCTTGATTGTTACATCACTGTGTATACATTTGTCAAACTCATCAAATTGTGTATTTAAAAATAGTGAATTTTACTGTATTCAACTTATAGATCCATAAACACTTTAACTACTTTAACCAAACAAAACAAAAATGAGAAGATGGAGGATGTTTCTCTCCTTGGGCAATGTATTACCTGGAGCTGCATCACTTTGGGACCAAGAAGGGAAGCTCACCTATAAGGTGACAACTTCTTTGTGGCACGCAAGAAAGAAACAACGAGTTGTAGTGTGCTGTGTGAGAAAACCAATTCCTTATTGCTTAAGCCAGGCGAGTCAGACTTTCTGTCCAAGGATCCCATCCTTAGCGATGTACGATCTATGTGCAAAGAATGGTCTCCACAGAAAAAAAAAAGGTCTTCAGTCACTTTGTCCATCAGAACAGGACTGGGGACGTGGAAGAAACCCACAGTAGCATCACACATAGAGTGTGATAGTCTGCAAACACTGTGGTGACTTTACACTGTCTTTGTGTGTGTGTGCTTGTGTATGCAAGTGTGCATGCACACATGTGCACCTGTGTGTAGAGGTCAGAGGTCAGAGGTCAACCTTGGGTGTCCTTCCTTAGTTGTTTACTACTTCATTTTTGAGACAGTCTCTCACTGAACCTGGAGCTTGCTGGTTGGGAGAGACTGGCTGCCTAGCAAGTCCCAGGGTTTCTTTTGTGCTCTCCTTTCCAGGGCGTGGACTAAAGGCATAAGCTGCAGTTGGGTTTCCTATAGAGATGCTGGGAATTGAACTCAGGTCCTCAAGCCTAAGCAACAAATACGTTATTGACTGAACCATCTCCTCAGTCCTCTATTTATGACTTGAGTTTCTCAGTTTGTGCTTTTCACTCATTATAGAAAAAAATTTCTGTTTATTTGTTTACCTTAGTTTTCTGAAGCATGCACAGCTGCACACGGGAGGCCTGGGGCTGTCGGAGGGCCATGTTCTGGAAATCCCAAGTGTTTGGTCCTTCTAAAGAAGTCTAGGCACTTGGTATTGCTATTTGACACTCCCAGTTTATCTTTTGATGGAGAGGACCATGTGTTAAGGTGTCCTGAAGAGGGACATCAGTGTTCTCAGAGCAGGCAGAAATGTGTCCTGTCCAGTCAGTGAAACTAGAGACCCACCTTCAAAAATCTTAGTGAAAAAGTCAGCTGGGAGCCACACACGGTACTGCACGCCTGTGATTCCAGCACTTAGGGGGTGAAGGAAGGGTGACGGGGAACTCAAATTTACTCTTGGCTACATAAGACACTGAAGTCCAGACTCAGTTACAGGACCCTCTTTCCAAAACTACCCAATCAAACAAAAGGAAGCCGGGGATACAGTTTGACGAGCATGTCTGAGACCCAGGGTTTTCTTCCTAACACAGCAGCAGACAAAATAAAAAAACAACCAAGGTTAGCTGAAGCATTCCAAACACTGATCAGCATCCATCTTTTAGGATGTCAGTCTAGAGATACTGGTGATTTTATGAGTTGAGGCTAGAGACTGTTATCTTGGCTTCAGAGCCAAGGAAGTAGGATTAACAAAAGTTTGCATAAATGACCCAAAGTGGACATAAGCAATGACCAATGTGAATAGGATGTGTCTCCAACTACTGGTACAATTTTGTGTCAAGAACTCCGAATGCGGAGATCCAGATTGTGGGGAACTCAGCTCCTGCATCTGCATCTCGGGGAACACTGTGGGAAAGAGAGCGAGAAGACTGTGAGAGCCAGAGGACCAGGAAGTCTGCTGTGAGATAGTTACTCACAGAAATGGCTGCATAAAACAGATCTGAACACTGGCAATAGCAGCAGGCATGCTAACTCGAGAAGATCAAAAGGGGTCCCACCATCAGACAAGGAACTACAGGCAACTGATGGCTGCTAAGAGAGGGAGAGCTAGTCTCTCCCAGGATGAGCTCCTAATTGGTTGTCCAATAAAAATCAGACTCAGCAGGTTGTATATTTATATATATGTGCATATATATATACATATATATACATTACATGTATGTAATAATAATTGGGAAAGAAAAGGCTATCAATCTGAAGGGGAGGCATATTGAAGGAGATGGAGGGATAGATAGGACTTGGGAAGAACTGGAGGGAGGAAAAAGGAGAGTTATAAAATTATAAAATTATATTTTAATTAAAATGTATAAAAATAAAATAATTTTTAAACACACACACACACACACACACACACACACACACACACACAAATCCCATCTTTGGGGTAGCTTAGCTGGTACAGTGACTGCCCAGCATGTACAAAGCTCTGCCTTCAATCTGCAGCACTGCATAAACACAGCGTGGTGGTATACAGCTGTAACCCCAGATGTTGAGAGGTGTTGGTAGGAGGATCAGAAATTCAGCAGCATCATTTGCTACATAGCAAGTCTGAGGCCAGCCTGGACTACATGGGACCCCGTGTTAAGAAGAAAAGGAAGGAAGGAAGAAAGGAAGGAAGGGAGAGAGAGAGAGAGACAGAGACGAGAGACAGAAAGAATGAATGAATGAATTCAGTATTCTGGCCAACCATGGAGTCCCTGGCTTTCTAACACCTTTAGGGGCAGTCTGGCCTGCTTGGGCCGTGGCTCATCCTGTAGATTTTTCTGTGTCTCCTTCCTAGCTGCACGAACAATTAGCAGATGCTAGGCAATGAGAACTCTGCTCGAATCACCAAAGCCTGTTAGGTTTCTTCAGCAGGAACATCCAAGACTATAAAAACAGTGAATTCTGGTTCTGCTAGCCCATGTGCTGGGATAGACTAGGTTTTGTGGACTCTTGATTTTTTTCAGGACTTACGGCCTTCTTTAAAAATTAAGTATGTAAAAGAATATATACTTAGGATGGGAACTCACGTATTTGTAAGAACTGGCAAAGCATTGTAATAATGCAGAACTAACAGAATCTTTAAGTAACTAGGCACCCGACACACTGCTCTAATACTATAGCCTCACCACACACACACATTTACCACACTTAGACATCAATACATCCGATGAATGGAAACATTTTCAGAGGCCAGCTCCTTGGTCCTTAGATTTCAAGCCGTCTTCATCAATGTTACCTACATACTTAAGGTACCTTGTGCATTGGAACACGTTTAGATCTTAACGGGACTTTTGGCTTTGTTCCTCAGTCTGGATCAGTGGTTCTCAGTCTTCCTAATGCTACGACCCTTTGATACAGTTCCTCATGTTATGGTGACCCCCAACCATAAACTTATTTTCATTGCTACTTTATAACTTCAATTTTGCTACTGTTATGAATCATAATGTAAATATCTGTGTTTCCGGATGGACTTAGGCAACCTCTGTGAAAGGGTCATTCAACCCCCAAAGGGGTCGTGACCCACATGTTGAAAATCACTGGTTTAAATGGTCAGCTAAACAGCACAATGGGTAGAAGAGCATTCTTAGAAGCAGCTTCTATACTGAGATAGTAATTTCTTATCCATGGGAAATTACTATAACTACACCCTGCCCCCCCACCTTCTATGGTCAGAAATGTATCCCTAATTTAAGTTACCTTTTCCAGATCATCTATCATTGGATATCTGAGGGACAATTGTCATATAACGCTCCCCAATCAAAGGAAAGCTAAAACAAATACATAATGTGTTTAAGTCAATTGCACTTAAAACAGTATCAGTATTCATTTGATCACGGGAGAGATTGCTCAGTCAGAAAAGCAGTTACTGAACAAGCCTAGGGACCTGAATTTGAATTCCTAACACCCATGTGAGACTCCAGCACTAGGGAGGTAGAAGCAGCAGGATCCTGAGGGCTTGCTGGCCAACCTGTCTAGCTGTACCAGTGACCTACAGGTTCAGTGATAGTGATGCCCTGTTGCCAAAAACAGGTGGATGATGTACCCCAAGGAACAACACCCAATATTGTCCTCTGGCCTCTATGTGTGTGTGTACACACTTGCACACACACACACACACACACACACACACACACACACGTAATTACACATTTGAAAGCTTTATAAACTGTAGCTATGCAAACTCTTTGCTGTTCCAGATGAGGACCCTCAAGGCTTCAGAAGTTTTGGTGTAAAACCCACCTCTGATTTACTGAGGTTAAACTTATCTACAATACCACCTGCCTGGTGGAGAGTCACGTGAGACACACATGCTGCTTACACAGCAGGGTCTCAGATGGTTCAGGGAATGAATAAGAATGGACCAGTCCACTGTAATTTCAGCTTGGGTTAAGAACTGACCCACAGGGACCTATGAGGTGGCTGGCTCAGCCAGTCATGGTGCTTGCCACTGAGCCTCTTGTGGACCTGTGTGTGACCTAGAACCTCCACAGCAGCAGAAAAAAACTGACTTCCTCTGACTTCTGTACACACTAAAGAATTTTTTTTTTTTAAAGAACTGACTTAAAGATACTTATTTTCCTCCCTACCTTAGGTTAAGCTATAGGTTGGGTCAGGGGTTAGAACATTCCATTTCTGCTGTGGGATGGTCTGTATGTCAAATTGCTCTGATTGGTCAATAAATAAAACACTGAATTGGCCAGTGGCCAGGCAGGAAGTATAGGCGGGACAAGGAGAAGAATTCTGGAAAGTGGAAGGCTGAGGCAGAGACACTGCCAGCTGCCACCATGACAAGCAGCATGTGAAGATACCGGTAAGCCACGAGCCACGTGACAAGGTATAGATTTATAGAAATGGATTAATTTAAGATATAAAAACAGTTAGCAAGAAGCCTGCCATGGCCATACAGTTTGTAAGCAGTATAAGTCTCTGTGTTTACTTGGTTGGGTCTGAGTGGCTGTGGGACTGGCAGGTGACAGAGATTTGTCCTGACTGTGGGCCAGGCAGGAAAACTCTAGCTACACATTTCTTATGATTCTGTCATTGGATAGTTGAAGAACTTTGGCCATGTTTACCCCTGTCTCATACATAAAAATACAGTCTGGGTTGAAAGGGGTTCAGAAAAGAGTTTATGTGTGGGCTCCTTTGTGCAAATTTGAAACTAAGCTCTGAACCTGCCCCCTTTGCTCCCCAAGAAACCAAACAGCTGAACAGTGGCCCCCACTAAGTGAGATCATCTTTCACCTGTCAAAGGGAAAGTCATAGGTGAAATCTGCTTCATTTGCTGAGCTGGTCCTGACCAGGGCAGCCCACAGGGCTCAGCAAGCCACAGGAAGCAATGAGGTGAGATGTGGAAGTCACTGAGGCACGAGCCCTCAGATATCCCTTTGTCCCATATTGGATTTTCACCGATTTCTCAAAGGGAACTGCAATTCCTAAAACCTGCATCTAAACTGAGTCAGTACACAGCCTCCTCTGTAGTTACCCAAGGAACCTGGGTAAACTCTAAACTCCAGTCTGAATATGGGCCCTGTCCCTGCTAGGCCCTTCTCTCCAGCCCCTCTGCCGTGAACCATTCTGCACTTCTGCATTCCAGGCCTTAGTTTTCCACACAATTTGACTCTTTAGGGTCAGTGCTTATGTTCTCCCCTGTCTGCAATGCTCAGCCCCTCTGCTTTCCTAGGTCTGAGTCTGCTTGCAAAATTTACCTCAGAGGCTAACTAACTCTTCAAGGGGGCCTTGCCCTCTTCCTTTCAGGCTGTTTGTGTGTCTTGCTCTCTTTGGCCCCACTGCCAGGAACACAGTGCTGTGGGATGGTCTGTATGTCAAACATGTTGCTTATTGGTCAATAAATAAAACACTGATTGGCCAGTGGTCAGGCAGGAAGAAGTATAGGCAGGACAAGGAGGAGAGAATTCTGGGAAGTGGAAGGCTGAGCGGAGACACTGCCAGTCGCCGCCATGACAAACAGCATGTGAAGATGCCGGTAAGCCACAAGCAATGTGGCAAGGTATAGATTTATAGAAATGGATTAATTTAAGATGTAAGAACTAGATAGCTAGAAGCCTGAGCCATTAGCCAAACAGTTTAAGCAATATAAGTCTCTGTGTTTACTTGGTTGGGTCTGAGCGGCTGTGGGACTGGCGGGTGGCAGAGATTTGTCCTGACTGTGGGCCAGGCAGGAAAACTCTAGCTACAACACAGCAGCTCTCCTGGCGTGCACTTTGCTATATTGTTTGGGAATATTTAGTTCTGTACAAAAGAAAACAAAAACAATGGAAAACATTAACAAGAAATCCATTAACCACACATAGCAGGTAGCCTACCAGGCCAATGAGTTGAGCCACGAATGTGTGAACACAGACATGGAAGAGAAGTGATAAGCATTCAGGTTACATCAAGTATAAACAAGATACCAAACACTGAGAAGGTCTTAGTAAGAATCCCCATTGGTACATCCATTTGGCTCCTTTTGTCTTCCACCTAGGAAGTGTAGATATAATCTCTGGCTGCTCTACAGACTAATTGTCAAGCTCTGCCTATAGCCTGACTGTCTGATAGTGCAGGTACCTGCAGTTGACCCCAGTTACCTTCATCTGGCAAGCCCTCGTGCTCACCACTCATCTCTGCCCCTCATCCCACCAGTGGGAGAAGGTAGGACTCAGGTCTTGGGTTGTGTGTTTCTTCCACTAGCTTCCACTCAATTCTAAGTGTGATGATTCACACTGATTGTTTTTCTCCTTGCTTCTCCTTGGGTATTTTACATTGACTCAATGGTCCACATGATTCAAGGATATTAATGTGTTCTGAGAGTCTTTTCTGTCCTGAAGCCCCTGAGAGAGTTTGCTAGGCAGTGTACTTGGAGGTTAGCATCATACCAAGGTAATTTCTCACCCAGCCCTACTCAAGCCATTCTTCCTGAGTGATGCTGTCCATAAACATATTGTGGAACTCGCAATGGCCTTTCAGGCCTCCCCTACTCTTTCATATGTCTCTCTATCCTAGGCCCTGTTGGTGATGCCACCTTTTGAGTTGATCTCTACTTTCCTAGGGTGGTAGAGAAGACTCTTACAGGACAAGAATCAGAGAAGGGAAACTGGGAGTAGGTGAATCCAACTGGAAGGAGCTCAGACACATAACGTTCCCAGAAAACATTCGTGACGGGGAAACGTTAAGAATTGTGTCTGAACGTCCAGAAATGATGTGGAACGATGTCGAGGAGGATGCAGAGAAGCGTGAGATTCAGAAATATCAATCACATGTGGTGATGGAAGAGGAGTTAAAGCGGATGAGGCTGAGGTGGGGTTTGGGGTTAGAGTGCACGCAGTTCCCATCGGTCCCAGCTCAAGAGGGCCTTGGAAACTCCAGATACTTTGTTTTATGAATATCTTTATGGGCTTTTTTATATTGCAGTTCTTGGGATCAAACCTGGAGCCTTGTGTATGGCAATCAAGCTCTCTACTACTGAACCATAGCTCTTCTCTCATTTGATGACTTTATATAGTAGATACTTTCCACTGTATTGATGTTTGGCATCTGTTTGTGGTAAAGTCAATCTCCATATCGTGATCAGCTAATTCCCCATGCTCTTCCCTGTCGTTAAGATTCACCCTCCCTCCCTCTCTCTCTCTCTCTCAATTGTTTGATATGTGTTTACAAACACACAGTAGTAAGTCTCCCCATTGACTCAGTTCCTTGAAGTATATAAATTAGAAAACCAATTCTTAGATAATTACATGCAATCTCATATCGATGGTCTGTGATTGTTCTGAAAAATAGCATCTGCCCTCTCCCTGGCTCTGGGGGGATTTTTATGAGCATTCATGACATCTCTGAAATGCGTTTCATTTCCTTGGAAATGAGCTCAACAATGTGTTTTTCTCTCGAGATGGTATAACAAGCCACTTATATCCTGCTACTGATTTATAATAACTGAAATTATTATTCAGTGGTGAAAAAAAATTCAGTGGTTTGATGGTAGCCTACAATAAAATCTTGTGTCTGGTTCTATCTCTTATGTGTCTGAGGTAACAGGCACATAGCCTTACCGGGACTTCTTAATGAAGTGTTCCATGGTATTTTCTCAGAAAACCTTCCAGCAGTGCACACGGCTGTGAATGTGGCCTGGTTTTTGTTTCAGAAACATCTGGATTCACAGTAAGTGATTCATGTAGCCTGGTACACAACTATTCTCTTGCCCCTTCTGTTATCACTTGTGGAATTCCACTCACCACCTGCACTGTGGGTGACTCTTTCATTTAGGACAATTTCCTTCTTCCACAAGGCTCCAGCTTATGGGATAGTCAAGATTCATCAATCCACTGGGATACAGAGTGCTGCCAAGCAGGGATCGTTTTTTTTCATTTTTCAGTAGGAAGTGTTATGCCATCCTTTGTAAAACAATACAACAAATGGTGGAGAGGACAATGATAACACCTAAATATGATTTTATTATTTCAATTCTAAAAGGGAATCTTTCAGGTAAATAAAATCTCAGAAGGATATAAGCCATACGATGTTTTCAATCAGTTGATTATGATTTTGAAATAGATTTAGTTGTCCAGGCCCAATCTGGTGATGGACATTAGGGGGAACCACAGGTTTCTTCCCCACATATCTTCCATAATTCACTTGTATGCTCTCTGGTGCCTGGAATTCAATATGGAAAGAAAGTCACTCCACAGGTGGCAGTGGACAATGGGTCCCCTGGAAGAGAAAACATGCTCTTTAAAATCCACAACAGTTAGGGAGTGGCTGAAAGGCTTTTCAGATGTCGATACAATGGACACAGTTCAAAATTCTAGACACATAAAATAGAGGCTAAAGAGACCACAGAGGGGGCTGGAGAGATAGCTCAGTGAATAAACCCCCGCACCCACACTGAAGTCTGGTTGGTGGCAATCCTTCCCCATCTCCCGCTGTGGTCTATACTCCTGGTGTTTAGGAGGCAGAGGGTGAACCTTACAGCCAGCTCCTCAGCTGGACTAGGAACCAGTGAGTGCTGGGCTCAGTGCAGAAACCCCACCTCAGTAAATCAAGGGGTTCATCCCATCACATGGGGTTTTGAAGGCCAGGAGAAGGACACAGGACATTTCCTTCATGCTGCAGGAAGTGGTTGGAAGACTTGGAAGAACAGGAGCCGTGACAAGAAAGAAATTGCTTACTTTAGACACGAAATTGGAAAGGCCATTCAAAAACTCAGTAATCAAGATAAATTATATTTTTTAAAAAAGGAAGTGAATATAAAAGTTCTCAATGAGCAAAATCCAACTGTCCTCTCTTATGTTAAGTGAAATGCTAAATGGAATACTGGAGAAATAAACCATTCCTAACTTTTAAATTACATGCTGTTCTGAGAAGCATGATGAATTCTCAGGGTTGGGCTCCATTCCATCTAGAACATTCATTGCCCTGTGTTCAGTGTCTCCACGCTGTATCCACAGCCAGGAATTTGTCACTTGCTGCCCCCTCTAACCTTTCATCTCCATTCTGCATCTCTCTTCTATATGTTACTTCTCTCTGCCCCATCTCCCAGGAATCCCTAGAGTGCTACCCAGAAATTTCACTCCATAGACATAAAGGCTCTTGCTTCTTCTCTCCCTCTTAGAGAGGCTCCTTCTTGCCTCAGCCTTCAGACCTCTAAGAGAGTCCTCTGAACCGGTCATGGTTTCATCACCATGACAACTGCCTGAAGGGGCTGGGTTAAAGAGGGGAAATACTTATTTTGGCTCACACGTTTAGGGCGTGCTGGCCAGCTCTGCTGTTCTAGGCCTGTGATGAGGACACGTTGGATCAGCACTGCTCACCCCGCGGCAGTTGTGGGGCGGAGAGTGGCAGAAAAGACACGGGTAAGACTCAGACCCCAAGAGTCGCCTGATTTCTCCAGCTAGCCCCAGACTCCTAAAACTTCTAGCACCTTCTGAAAAAGCACTGCAAGGTGGGAATTGAGCCTTTAACACGTGAGCCTATAGGGACATTCATGTTCATGGAGTCACTTCCTAGACACAATGTTCCGTCAGAGCACGTTGTATCATGTGGATTTCTTTGGTAGTTAGAGATGAGTGTGGAGCTCCTTTTCTGAATGTCTAATTATAAACTTCCCCACTCCTTGGGAATCTCTGATATCTTTATGACTATTTTTTTTAATTGTAAAATAAGCCCAGGCTAGCCTGAGCTCTAGGTTCTTCTGTCTCAGCTTCCTGAGCGCCAGGATTTCAGGTGTGCGTCACAGCACTCGCCCCTTTGCATCTGATAGTTAGACTTTGGTTTACTGTGTCACACAGGGTGGAGTCTCACATGCTTTCCACCTTCACTTCACCTTGGGCCTCTCCTCTGACAATGCCCAAGATTTACCTTGGTAGTAGTCCTCCATGGCCCTCCCCACACGTCTTCCTGGACTGTTGAAACAGCCCATCTGAGCTGTTTCCCCATCTTGGTTCTGGTGCTGCCAATCCACCCTCACCATAGCTGTTAGAACTTAAAACTGCAGAGCCAGGTCAGTTCCTGTCCACGCCTCTCTCTAGATGGAGCCGGAGCCTGCTGATCTGTTCTTATCAGTGATGTGTGATGTAGGAGCAATATTTTTTTAAATGGAATCTTCAGGGACTGGAGAGTTGGCCCAGCAGTTAAGAGCATTTGCTGCTCTTCCAAGGACACGGGTTCAGTTCCCAGTACCAATCATCTGTAACTCCAGTTCCACGGAGTCTGATGGCTGGTGGATAATTGCTACAAAGATGCTTCACAATAAATTTATACAAGGAAATGGAAGATCTGCATACTGATAACTATGAATCACTGAGGAAAATACGTGTCACCTCAAAAGTCTCCTGTGTTCACACATTAGAAGAGTTTATGGTATTTAAACTAAGATGTTTAAAGTGTTTAAAGAAATCTATAGATTAATGTAATCCTTATCAACATTTTAATGAGACTTCCACAATAATAGAAAAAGGTATTCTAAAACTTGTATGGGACCACAGAAGATCCTGAACAGGCAACATAAAATTGAGCTGGGTGGGGAAACAAAGCTGGAGACATCAGAAAATTTGACTTCCAAATGGACTAGGAAACCACAGTAACGAGAATAGCGCAGGGTCGCAGAAGCCTGGAACCATAGACCGAGAGGTCAGAGTAGAGAGCCCCAGAGTAAATCCACAGTAAACGCACAGAGAATTGAGTGGTATTGTTATCATTACCAAGAATGCACACACGGAAAGGGCAATCACTTCCATAAACGCAGTGGAGGAGAGCTACGCGCACATGATGGAGAATGAAATGTCACCCCCGTTCATGTAGGGAAAATATTTAGAGGGAGCAGCTCTGTAACATTCACCTGTACAGTGAGTTTTTGGAGATGACCCCCAAAGCACAAGCCTCCCCTCCCCTTCAAAAAAGAAAAGAAAAATAGACGAGTTGTATGAACCTAAAACACTTTTTTTTGAAGGTCTATGGCTCCCAGTTTCTTGTTTAGAGAGCTGTTAGGGTTTCTTTCTTTCTTTAAAGGTTTGGTCCACGTATTTGGCAGAGCCTCTGACACTCACACACTTTAAAAAATTTTTTTAAGATTTAATATGTATACAGTGTTCTGTTTGCATGTGTGCCTGCACACCAGAAGAGGGCACCAGATCTCATTACAGATGGTTGTGAGCCACCATATAGGTACTGGGAATTGAACTCAGGACCTCTGGAAGAGCAGCCAGTGCTCTTAACCTCTGAGCCATCTCTCCAGCTCCCTAAAATGCTTTTTTTTTTTTAAAAAATAAAAGACTGAAGAGATAATTTATGGGTATCCTGTTCATCTAGCACAGTTGTCTGTACCTTGGACATTTAACAGCAGATACTAAAACAAGCAAAGGAAACTGATTTAAAACCATGCAGAGCGGAGCTGTGGTAGCTCAGTGGGTAAGGTACCTACCGTGCCGGCCTGGTAACCCAAGCCCGATCACCAGAACCCACACAATGGTGAAAATTGACCCCACAGGCTTGTCCTCTGACTTCCATGTGTGTACCATGGCATGTCCCCTCCATCACACAGATGCAACAATAATAAATAGAAATAACTAAAAATGGCCAAAGGGCCTGAATAGACATTTCCCAAAAGAAGTCATTCAAACACCCAACAATATCTGGCACAAATCCTCAACATTGTTAATCATCAGGGAAACGCAAGTCAAAATCACATTGTAATCACAGAATCACAATGTAATGTTAGAATGTCTGTTACAGAAAAGCATGGAAGGTTAAAGGCTTGGATAAGAATGCTGAGAAAAGGGAACCCTATATACCGTTAGTGGAAATGTAATCCAGTCAAACATCATATTGTAGACTAGAAATGTGCACACTTTTCATTTGTCAATTAAGACAAAATAATTTAAAAAGTTAAACATAAACCAAAAATGTACCAGGCTCTAGGGTATTTATTTAATAATACTACGTCCTGATTCAAAGTAACAAAATGATTATTTTATTTTTCCTTTTGGTGGAGGTAGGAAATAAGGGACCCATCTTTGGAGAGGCTGAAAAACATCTGCAGTAAGATAAAGGGAAAGTGGAGTGTTCGACATTGTCAGTTAGATTTCACTAATTGCAACCAGTCCTTCCCGAGAGTGTCCTCAGGACAGTAGTAAGTCAGTTGGGCCACTTCCTGAAGGAGGACAAAGACCAGCCCAGAGCCACGTAGGTTCTCCAGTGTGCCTCCTGGAGGCATTTGGTGGACATTTCCCAATATTTGCTTGTGTGCTGTGAGATATGATGGTGCTGTCTCTCCTCTGCTTCAACCTGCATGACTTTGGGCTTGACCTGATGGCTGACAGGGAATAAACAAAGGACAGACACAGAGATATCTACAGAAAAGCTGGGATTTGGTGGGTCATGCACTCTTATAAGATGGTTCTATAGCCCAGAAACTCAGCCTATCTATTATATATGACTGAGGGAGAGGTGCGTTTACTTTATACAGTGGATTAAGGAGGATGCATGTTAGCTGGTCTTAGTAGGAGGTCTCTGTAGAGGAGTAGTTTGAGGTTGCAGTTATCTGGAAGAAGGAAGCTGTGTTGATAGTTTCTGTATATACTGATTTTAGCCAAAGCTCAGTTTGTTTATAGCATCTGTTCCTGGACTAGAGGAAGGGTTTACCAATACCCAATCCCATAGGTCTGAGGCACTGGGGTCCTTGGCATGGCCACATGCAAGCCAATAATACACATTCAACTCAGGACTGCATCCACTCCCTACACTCATTCTCTCTGAATTGTGACCCCCTCCCACCTTGGGGTGGATAGGAATTTGGAGCTGGTAATTTATTTGTTGGATCATTTTATAAGAGCTGAGAAGCTAACATGAAGTTTCTGGAATTCATTGTCACAGAGGTCAGAGAATGAAGCACCTTGGTATTTTCTAAAGGGCCAGATGATTTTTGTGAATTTTGTGGCCAAAGGTAGGATTTGTAATTGACATTAAACCTTGTTTGGGCTTGGGTTAGCATTAGATTTGGGGTGGGCAGAGAAATCAGTTACCTTTCTTTCATCTCAGTCCTAATTTCTAAAGTTCATGTGGTATCCCATCCTCAGACTTTGGAAGAGATGCTGTTGGGATGGACAGCCATCGAAAATGAAGACACATCAGAGGAGATTTGGGAATGGTTCTGTGACTCTCCTAGGTGGAATCCAATGCTATTCTCCACAAGAGATCTGAACACCACGTGTTGAATGAAGATCAACCCCACAGTGATTGTAAGGGTGGAATCCTCTACTGCACTGATCCTCAGCCTTCCTAATGCTGCAGTCCTTCAATTCAGTTCCTCATGTTGTGGTGACCCCAACCATAACATTATTTTCATTTCTACCTCATAACTGTAATTTTGCTACTGTTATGAATCATAATGTGAATATCTGGTAAGGATATCTGATATGTGACCCCTGTGAAAGGGTGGTTCTAACCGCCCCCTCCCCAAGGGGTCTCGACCCGCATACAGGTTGGGATAGATAGAGGGTCTCTACTGACAGATAGATAGAAGGGGCTGTAGAAGGCCTGGGTGAACAGCTTCACTCAAGAGTAACTTGGCATGTTTGCATATTGTATTAGTTACCTTTCTGCTGCTGTGATAAAACACTGCTCAAGGCAAGTTAAGGATACTACTAGTCCACGATGGCAGAGAGGAAGCATGGTGGCAGGAACAGGAAGCTGATAGTTCCATCTTGAACTACAAGCAAGAAGCAGGAGAGTTAACTAGAAGTAGGGGAGGCTTTTTACTTTCCAAGTCTGCCCGGTGACATACTTCCTCCAGGAAGGCTGCGCTTACCTACCCAAATCTCCCCCAACAGCACCACCCACCGGGGACCAAGGGTTCAAATGCCTGAGACTATGGGGGAAATTTCTTACTCAAATCACCACACACTTCTTGTAGACACATCCGCAGAGTATATTGTATGATCCCTGACTGTTGATTCTATGGCATCCTTGCAGCCCGCCAGTGAGGAAGAGCCTAGTGTTCCCTGTGTTTAGAGTCACAAAATGCTCAAGATTAGATTGATGGCTTCCAATCTTGTGCTTCTAATTAGGATTTCTAGTCTCTAAGAAGAAATGCATAAAGAAACTGTAATAAAATAAAACACTAGAATGTCCAGCTGCTGGAAACAGCACATGCTAGCACTTGGCCTTGGGTGGGTATGGAAACCGAGACCCAGCCTGCTTATATGACTTAGCATCCCGGGTTTGTTGCTGTTTTGACATACTCCACAGTCAAAGGAGTATTAACTTAGGTTGTATTTATCTCCCACAGTGGGTGGTAAACTCCTAGTTGTCTCTGCTTTGGGTCCTACGGCCTGGGTCCTAGTGGACTTGCAGCAACGGTTCTGAATGAAAGGGAGGACAGAGCTGTGTCATGAAAAGTCCAGTCTCTTTTACTGCCTTTCTCTACAGTTCGGCACAGGAATTGGATTTCCTTTGATCGCTGGAAGGAGAGATGTGTCATAATCTTGTTTCCCCAGGGAGCTTGACCTTTGATGACATTTTCAAGGCTACAGTGAAATGTTCCTGGATCACCAAACCTCAGTATCCTCTTCCTTTCTCTTCCCATCCTCATCACAGTGCAAAAAAGTCCTTTCTAGGCAGTACCCCATGTACCCCAAAAGGGAGGCTCTGAGTCCTGTCTTACAGTCCCATGAACAACTAAAAGATAGGATCTTGCATCAGTCATGAAGTGGCCACTGGCTGGCATATGGGGCGATGACTATAAACATGTGGTGAGAATGGTGGTGTGTATGACCCCTCAGTTGGACAGGCTCCCTGATGTGATAGTCCTTACTGCAATGTGCTTTGAACCATGTAATAGAATTTTCAAGGGGATCCAAGAAAAACAAAAAGGGAAATAAAATGTTCCTAGTAGGAACACTTTCTAGGAGACTAGATGGGATTCTCTGATTTCTAGGTAGAGTAGTTCAATATGGTCATATTTTATGGAGCAGTGTCCATTTTCCAATAGGCAAAGAACGAGGAAGTGCCCTCTAATAAATCCAAGGAGACCTAGTTAGCATTCAGCACAACTTCAAGGGGATACTGCACTGAGAATTTCTGTGCAACCAATTACCTAAATACCAAGACATGTTGTCTCTCCCCAGACTAAAAGGTCTTTGGGACAATGAGGAGACAATGGCCCCTTTGCCCCCTTGTCATGCACATTAATGTCACAGGTCCCCGGAGAAGACTTGGGGTGCTTTGATGACCAATGTGCTCAATTTGATTTCAGAGATTTCCAATTCCTTGCACCTAAGCACGTCTTCTCAACAAACAAATAGTACTGGGACACAATTCTCCAGCAGGCTGTGGATCCTTAATTACCTCCACTCAGTGGTCCTCCCGCTGTTGGGAGCATGGCAGACCCTTGGAAGCATTAACATTCCTGGAATTTCATTAGGCTGGTCTTTGTAAAGGAGTTGAATACTGCCTCATTAGCTCAGGCTCATGGGGCATTTGTGTCTCTGACAACAGTTTAATCATGGACATTGTTTACCAATCAGTCCTAAAAGGACAGACTAGAGAGCTAATCTGAAGATTAACACAGTAGCCTGTTTGGGGGTTATTCTTTCAACCAGTGAATGCAAGAGTTAAACAAACGGTTTATGTAGCTCTTGTTTTCCATAATAAGATTGGGGGATCTCCAGCCAAGGCAGAGATCCATTTAAACGTTTCTAATTCTGTCTCCTGTTTAACATCGAGTTAGCTTGGTAAACCCAAAGGGAAGAATGGCAGCATTGGAGAATATGGGGTTGAACAAAGACCCGGGAGACCAGCTAGTTGAGACGACTGAACTTGGGCGACTTTGCCTTGAGGCTTCCTCAGTTTCTGCAAACACTCTAGGAAGGCAGTGGTCATATGGGAGCCTTACACATGCATCTCCAGAAGGGTGAGGACCATGAGGGAAGGTTTCTCTTTACACACACTTGTGTTCTTTCCCTCTGGAATTGAAGGTTGTTTGCTGCTCTTCAGCATTTGGGAGCCGTGAGATGAGTATTGAGGAGATCGTGGGTCGTGTTGGGTAGACTCTGGGACTTCCAAACTGGTTCAGAGATATTTGAGTGAAAATATTTCTGTGATAGGAATTTTGGTAGGCTGAAGAAGTGGCCTTCTGTGTTTAGAGACTTAGCCCCTCCAACTTCTCAAATACAGGAATGTGGCCTTTGGAGCACATACTTTTCAAAGTGTCTTCTGTACCAGGGCAGAACATGGGCCACAGCAGTGAGACCAGGCAGAATTTTGGAGCTGTGTCTGATGTTCTCATGAATGTCAGGCTGTCTGAGTATGGGTTCTGGAGGTAGATGAACAGGTCAGGACATGGGCTCCATTTCATTTGTAGGCAGATCTACCGGGCCCCACAAAAACTGGGAACAGTCTCATGTTTAGAGATTGAGCTTGACCACACTGTCGCCTGGGGAGAGGGCTCCCATCTCCACTGACTAAAACAGGAATTGGGTGTGGAAATCTCTTTATATCTACTGCCCTTAGCAGCCGTTAGTGTTGGCCATCCTGACTCTTCATGTAGCAGGATCAAGGGGAAAGCTGAAAGTGATCCCAACTTGCTGATGAGCACTCTTTACCTTGGTGTGTGTGTGTGTGTGTGTGTGATGTATGTGTGTATGTGTGGTGTGTATGTGTGTGTATGCGTGGTATGTATGTCTGGTGTGTATGATGTGTGTGTGTGTGTGTGTGATATGTGTGTATGTGCAATATGTATGTGTGTGTATCTGTGTGGTGAGTGTGTATGTGTGTGAATGAGTGTGTGTGTGCATGTATGTGTGTGTATCTGTGTGGTGTGTGTGTATGTGTGTGTATGTGTGTATATGTATGTGTATATGTGTGGTGTGTGTATATGTATGTATATGTGTAGTTTGTGGTGTGTGTGTATGTTTGTTGTAATATATGTGTGTATGTGTGGTACGGAATGTGTGTGTGTGTGTGTGTGTGTGTGTGTGTGTGATATAGGCCAGAGGTTGATGGTAGGTGTCTTTCTTGACTGTTCTCCACCGTGTAAACTGAGGTAGGATCTCTCAGTGAACCTGGAGCTTGATGAGTCTGTTAGTCTTGCTAACCAGCTTGCCCCCAGATCCCCTCTCTCCACCTCTAGAGCACTGAAGTATATGATGAGCCACCATGCTCACCCGGCATTTATGTGGGTACTGGGGAGCCACACTGCTGTTCATGCTTCCGTGGTGACCCCTTTACCCAGTGCTCCGTCTCCACAGCTCTGTTCTGGCGTATTAAGTAGTTAACCTAAGCATGTTGAGATTGCTTACTTCAAAACAGACTGGAGTAAGGTTGCAGCTAGTTTTCTATCTAGGTCCTCTGGGATGGCTAGAGGCTCAAGCAGGTCCAGCATTCTCACAAGGTGATAACTGAGGTCTTCAATTCCCTGGAGATTGGCTGTGTGCTCCCTCAGTCTGCCAGCTTCTTCCATCAGCCCCTTTCCAGCTCCAGGCACATTTACAAGATAAGGTCTTGAGGACTCATGCCCCCTTCCCCGTCCCCACTCTCACAAACACTGTCTTTTAACCAGAGAATATTTTTTTCATACAAGAGTTTCTTCTCTCTGTCACAACCTAAGAGATTGGTATAGATATGGCTAAGTTACCAGACCCTACTGACCAGTGTGAACAAGCTTATGAGCCAGCACTCTCCAGAATAAAGGAGTCTCTACAAAGTGGGAAAGAGGAGGAAGCTTCAGGAAGGTTGCTGTATTCACTTAACATTGGGTTGAGGACAGGAGGCGACAGAAAGTAGAAATCCCCACATCAGTCTCTTTGGAGACTTGACCCAGGTAAGCCAGTAGGAAGGAAGTTGTCTGAAGGTCCGCCAGGGTTCCTGTTAATAGAGATTCTGAAACTGCTCTTTGTTACAGGCTGGGGGGATTCTGAGGGGAGCAGAGTCAGTGTGGTTGTGAAGGAGTCATCCCTGCAGGTAGTTGTGAGTACCTCCCATGTTGCCTCTGGCTACCTGGAAGAGCAACAGTGGGTATTTCATCTCTTAGCTCCACATCCAGAAGTGTTAGAGGTCGTGTGTAGAGCGGTCCAAAGCCAAGAGCCAGAGAATGGAGGACAAGGAGGAAAGCACCTGGGGAACATCTGCCTGTGGGTCTTGGAGCCCTGGCCCTCCGGCCGCCCTTCCCTGTGGCCCTAGCTGCCAACATCGCTCACAACTGTTTGTCCCACTTAAAGTAACGAGTCTCAGAATCCCTTGTTGGATTCAACCGTTTCTCATGGTGTGGTTCAGCTTTTGGGAAGAATAAATCGACATTTTAAGGCCTGCCTGGATTTATTGTAAACAGTCTCTCCTCACTAAAAGTGGCCTGCCGTGTGATTTGGCCCAGCGTGGTTTGGCCCAGGGTGGTTTGGCTAGGATGTTGGCTCCATTATGGAGACACATTTGCCGTTAAAATAACACAGGCACAAGGAAATACACCTCGCTGCTGGCTGGGTGTGTGTTTTCTTAGGAACTGGGAAGGATTTCTCTCTAAGTCACCTTAGCTGTTTCTCTGAGTCATTCCTGGGGGTAAGAAGGAGAAGGACAGGGCAGGGAGTGATGGAAAGGACTGACCAGCATGACTCAGCCTTCCCTCTCATGACTGCAGTTACTCTACGACAGGTGCCCAGACCTCCTGTGCCTTAAAGAAACCCCGGAAAAGCAGTCTTCCTATTGGTCAGGAGGAATAGGAGGTCTTCTGTTTGCTCAAGAGGTCTCCTGTATGTGTAGCATGTAGTTTTTCCAAAACTAGTTTTCTAAGACTCTGGGCTGGATCCTCTTTATGGTTGGCCCTGGGTGGGAGTGCCCTTTACTTTTAGCACTCATGGGCCTGCTACAGGCACAGAGAGGCTGCCTGAATGCCCTGGCTTACTCGGGTCTACCTGATGCTGGGGCTTCTCGGGCCCAAGTGGAACCTGCGGCTTGCCCTCTTTCCTTCTTTTGGTTTGCAGACTCAAAGATCCCAGAATCTGGCCTCCATCAATATGGTGCAGACTGGCTTCCAACTGGCTGTCCTCCTGCCTCAGCTTCCTTAGTGGTGGCATTATAGGCACATAACACTACACCCAACTTGAGATTTCTTGCAGGAAGAATGTTCCCAGTTTGGTGTTCTCTGAGAATCAGAACAAGAGTCTTCCAACTTTGGTTTCGTAGTTTATTAGTTTGGCAAATTTGGGTAAATGATCTTTATAAACCTCAATTTCTCTAACCGTCCAACAGAGGTTACCATAGAGGTAGCTAACTCCCTAGAGTCATAAGAACTAAGAGGGATAATCTTTGTAAAGTGCTTACCAGGTTTCCTAGCACCTACGGAGTGTTTAGAAAGTGCTACCACTATTCCGTCCCGTTGAATGCAGAGGCGAAGAATGTCACCCTTAAGAATCTAGGCTATGACTCATTCGAAAACTTCACAGTGGCCTGGAGTGTCTTAGCCATCAAAACTGGATAGGGGCCTAAGTCCTTCTGGCAGGTACACCCTGCTGATCTCATGGCTGGTCTGAGCAGGAAGTTTGTGGCTAGTTAAGGGAAGGGCTTCCTTCCCAGAGGAACACAGGCACTCTGGAGGGAGGGTTCCAAATTCCCCATCCAGTCTGCAGCAGCTCTGTGGGTCCAGGATCTGAAGCAGTAGTGGTGGTGTTTTCTTGTTTTATTTCTGTGTCTTCAGCTACTTGAGTAGCTGCTTCCTTCTGCATTTTTTGGACACGTTAAAAACAGTGTACCCAGAAAACTCCTTGGCCTATGTTCACAAGCTGAGTCCAACCCAGGGTTACCAGTTAGACATGAAATAGCAAACAGAAGCAATGCAGACAGGCACCCACACCTGGCTGTAAGAATGAGCAAACCAGATGCCCGGGAAGTCGGGACGACTGTGTGTGTGAGTGTGGTCTTATGGGTTTACCATTCCAACTCCAGCAGCTTCTAGAAGGCTTTCAAAGTGAGGGAGTGCCCCCTCAGGACGGCTGAAGGCCAGCACCTGCACCAAAAGCCACACCCACAGCTCCCCAGAGGACTCTAATTTATGGAGAGAGGGATTCTGAACTCAGCTGCATTCTTGTGGCTGGGATCAAAAGGGCTTTCTTGCTGACCACAGATCACATCCCAGGAATCCTCCCCGGATAGAACATTCCTGAGAATGAATGTGGCTTTGGCCACAGCCCACGTGGTGGAGCAGGATTGAAAGGGCACGGAGCCAAGACAGATATTCTAATGTCCTAACAAAGGCTTATGTGCCTCCCAACAAGAGAAGTGTAGATTTGGAACAGACTGCGTTTTCCCACCTTCTTGGGGCGGGGCAGGGGTTGGGGGGCGGCATTGATTAAATAGAAGCGCACAAAATGGAACTCTCATCCCAGTGGATGACTTTGCTTCTTCTAAACTTCATGTTTTTGTGTGTGAAGTGGAAATGTTGGACTCAGATCAAAGGGACTGTACCATTTGGCCTCACACATGGCTATGTTCACCCCTCCACAGGCCCCTGAGCCCATTAGCCCTGCTCCATCAGGACCGGGTCATTGCTAAGCCCTACCCCTGCACCTGGAGCATGAACCATCACAGCTTGAGGAGAATCTTTGGAACCACAACATGGCCAGGGTACTTCTATGTCTTCTGGACCAAGGTGCTTGGAGCAGCTGGAGGGGACCTAGGGCCACAGCTGGGGCTGGAAGGCAGGTGTCTGCTGGTGGAATCCTGTCTGGTAGTTCTAAAGTGGAGAAGAATACGGGTGCCGAGTGGGGAAAACCTGCCTGCACAGTGGACACACCCAGTGCACTCCACAGTTTGCCTTTCCAGAGTACTCCTAAGAGTTGCCTTGTTCGCTTGTTCCAGGGCATCTTTGTCTCTGACAGGGTCAGCAAAGCTGTGCTTCCTTCTCTGACGGGTGTGTGAGCTTGGCAGGGAGAAGAAAGGGAGGAGGATGCCGCCTCTTCTGCCAGCCGACTCTGTTTATGTAATTCCCAGCTGTCTCCAGAAATGAGAGAAGAATTCATCAATGTAAGCAGAGCTCCAAATCCCCCTTCGGATGAGGGAGGAAGTATCCCAAATAAAGGCCAGTAAGGTGGTAATGGCCACACAACTTTCTTTTCTTTCCCCCACCCCCACTTTTTTGATGGTCCTGGGGGTAGAACCCAGGGGTTTGTTCATGCTAGGTAAGTATTCTATCACTGAGCCACCTCTTTAACCCTTGCGGTTCCGGGTCCTAGTTGCATATATTTCGGGGTGACTTTGAACTCACCATGTAACCCAGCTGCCAGGGTCAACCTCATGATCCTCTCGTCTCAGCCTACGAAGTGTTGGGATTCTAGGCATGCACCTCTAGCCTGGCTTTTGTTCCATTATCAATGAAACCATAGCTGAGAGTCTGGTGTGCTGATGAAGACATAGATCATCAGACTTGTACATCTGTAAAGACAAGGCCAGTTATCCTCTTAAAACGCAACACAAACATAGATATCTATATTTGGTTTCTGGCTTGTTCCTTGTACAATAGCTTCCAGGTGAACATGGATAGGGAGAGATCCTGTTGAGAATGAGAGAGTTCTCTCCTGCTTTTCCGAAGGGGCTGAGAGCTTGGTGGTCAGGGTGTGCTGGTAGCTTGCCTTCTCCCAGCTCTCCAAGCACAGGAGCAAGGGAAGAGTCTAGGGGAAGGGAGGTGGCGTGGGAAAGAGCATTGTCAGGGAAGCATTATGTGATGGCTGATGACCAGGTCATAACATGGTATGTGAAACCCAAGGGAAACAATACTCTCAATGCTGAACCATTAATTAGTTGAGGGATAAATCTCAACTGCACACCGAGAACACCACAAGAAAAAAAAATGTGTGCTTTTCAACATCTAGCATTTTTTTCCTTTTCCTTTCCTATAAACAGAGCAGAATTTCACTTTTTTGTTTGTTTGTTTTCGTTTTTTAAGACAAGGTTTCTCTGTGTAGCCCTGGCTGTTCTAGAACTCGATTTGTAGAACCATGAACACAGAGATCTGCCTGCCTCTGCCTCATGAGTGCTGAGATCAAAGGTGTGTGTCACCACTGCCCAGCCATCATCTTTAAAACAAAACAAAACAAAAAAACCATAATTTTTATTGATTCTTTGGAAATTTCATATCATGCACCCCAATCCTGCTCACCTTCCAGTTCCTCCATATCTGCCCCTCACCCCTGCAGTATGCCCCCCAAATTAATAAAAAAACAAAACAACCAAAAAAAAAAAACCCCCACCTTGCTCCTCCATCTTTCCAACCCTTCTTCATGAATCCTGGTGTCATTGGAGCTGTGGTGTGTCACACAGTACACCCCTTTTGTCCAGTCAGCCCCATCCACAAGATGTTCATTGCAATGAGTCATTGGTCTGGTTCAAGGTCTCTGGTTTTTTGTACACCATTATCACTGGACCCTCATTGAAACTCCTCTGGGATATCCTGTTGTTGTCTGAGTCATGGAGATCCTGTGGTCATCATTCTGCAGGACCAGTCCCTTTGCGCACTCCAGCAGGTCAAAGATGGGGCAACGTTTAGAGTGGGCCAACCCAAGGCCCAGGATGTGGGTCTAGGTAGTACTGAGCTAGTTAGTTCTGGCCATTGGGACTATCCCCTCACGTGAGGGGCAGAGCCAGCTCTCCTAGGCCCATGCTATTGAGACCAGCTCTCCCACGCCTATTGTGCAGGATGAGGCCATGTCTCCCAAGTGCTGCGGTCATCTCTCCCATGGGGCAGGGGTGGCACCAGCTATTTTGCTATAGTGTCCAGCAAGGAGCAGGGCCAGTTATCCCGGGGCCAGTGAGGGACAAGGCTGGCTCAGCATGGCCCTTGGATTTCAACACGCATGGTTCCTATAACCTGCTGTGGCAACATGAGCCATGGTCATCAGCCCAGACCCTGGCTGCTGTTGGGCCACGGACCCATCCATGGCCCTTGGCACCATGTGGCTGTGCAAACCACTCTGATTGGCCTGACCCCTGTGGTAGCAAAGCCCTTTGGCACTAATATGGCCAAAGGTGTCAGGCCAGACCCCTGGCATCGGCATTGCATTGGATGGTATCAGGAACTATGGACATCAATAGAGACCTTGGCTGCTGTAGGGCCACAGACCCAGACATGGTCCTTAGAAGCATCCCTGGCCCAGATGACACCACGGCCCCAGTGGCAGCACAGCCTTCAGACACTAACATGGCCACAGGATATAGCCCAGACCCTGGACATCCACGTGGTCTTTAGTGGCACCAAGGGCCATGCACATCAATGGTGCCCCCAACTATGATAGGACCATGGACTCAGACATGGTCCCAGGAAGCAGCCCAGGCTTGGACATTACCATGGCCCCCTGCCACCCAGATCAGCATGGCCCTTCGGCAGTGTGGCCCTTGGACACCAACATGGCCCCAGGTGGCAGTTGAGATACCTGGCATTGGCACTGCCTTTGATGTTATTAGGAGCCACGAACATCAACACAGACCCTGTTTTCGGTAGGACCATGGACCCAGACATGGCCCTTGGCAGCAACCCTGGCTCAGACAACACCATGGCCCCAGTGGCAGAATGACCCTTGGACACCAACATGGCCATAGGATGCAGCCTAGACCTGAGGCATCTGTGTGGCCTTTGGTGATTCCACAGGCCACAGATATCACAGACATCGTCTGTGGTAGGACCACGTCATCCACATTCTTAATGAAAATATTTAAAACACAGCTTGTTAATTTGGGGTAGACAGAACAATTATTTGTCTACTTATGTATTTGTTAATGCAGCTGTATATGCTGAGAATCATCTTGTGGTGGTTGGAGTGTAAAATGCCCTCCTCAGACTGATGTGTTTGAGCACTTTGCCTAGCTGGAGGTGATTTGGGGGAAGGTTTTAGGACCTTTGAGACTTGTGACCTAGCTAGTAGAAGTGAGTTGATGAGTGCAGCTTTGTCTGTACCTCTGGTTCCAGCCCAAGCTCTACTTCCTGGTTGGCAACCATGATGTGAGCAGCCATGTTGCTGGCAGCCACCTCTGCTCCTGCTGACCCTGGCTGAGCTTCTTTACACCCTACCTTTCCCACTAAGTTGGACTGAGATCTCTTAAAACTAGTAGTCAAAATTAATCCTTGTTTCCTTAAGTAGCTTCCGTCAGATATGTGGTCACAGTGATGAAAAACGAACATATACTTATGAAATTGTTTATTGTAGAGATACTGTATTTTTCAGTTTTATAGCTTATTAAACAGTTTTATTAATTCTCTTTACCCTCTCTTGGTCCCAGTCGCAGTATTTTTTCTCTGAGTCACTTTGATGTGCTCCACAAGTCCCACCTCTTGTTGGTTTCAGACACAGTTGTGCTGGGATTGTTCGCCCAAGCCACAGTAACTCCTTACACAGTGGACAATGTTACAGTTTCTTTCTCGTTCATTGTCTGCAAGTGTAGTTGGGATTTCCGTAATGTAACCTTTGTCCAGGAACTTGAAAAGGCACCACCGTAAAAATGGACAGTGTAAGTAGAGATAATCATTTTAAGCCAGTGTCAGAAAGGCAATTATCGTAGGTTTTCTCTTTTGTGCGGTTCTCACATTTTATAGAGATATAGCGATATGTATGACATGTGAGTAAAAGTAAAACCGTCCATGGGACAAAGGAAGGAGGAAAAGATGAGAGAAAGCGGGGGCAGAGAGGTGTGGGAGCTGTATTTAACACACAATAATATGTATTTACGTGAAAATGTCTTTATACAACAGTACCATGTATAATGAATATATACAGTGAGATTTTAAAAAATAATATTTTATTAATTCTTTGAGAATTTTATACAATATATTTTGATTACATTCATGCCAACTCAACTTTTCCCATAGACACCCTCGCCATTTTCCTCTCCTTATTCACCCAACTTAGAGTTCTTCTCTTCCTCTTCTTCCTCCTTCTTCTTCCCCATCAAATCCAGTTTGTGTTGCCTAACTATCTCTGGGAGTGGGGCTTGCCCCAGAGTTTGGTCAAAATACAAGAGATAACATCATTAAAGAAAACTCTCTCTCTCTCTCTCTCTCTCTCTCTCTCTCTCTCTCTCTCTCTCTCTCTCCCTCTCCCTCTCCCTCTCCCTCTCCCTCTCCCAGCAGCTATCAAATGCCGGTGACTCCTCAGCTAACGGTGGGATTTGGGGCTTACTTTCCCCCTCTATACTGGGTTTTTGTCTGGCTTGAGTTTGCACAGGTCTTGTGTATGTTGCCATAATTGCAATGAGTTCATATGTACAGCTACCCTGTTGTGTCAAGAAAACACTCTTCCTTGAAGATCTCTGGGCTTTGGTTGGAGGGGTGTGAGATGTGACATGTATGCCCCACTTAGGGCGAGCATTCTTATTCTGTGCACATTGACCAGATCAGGGTCATTGTGCTAATTGCCATCTGGTACAAGAAGCTTCTTGGGTGGGGATTAAGAGATTTTTTTTTTTTTTTGGTTTTTCGAGACAGGATTTCTCTGTGTAGTTTTGTGCCTTTCCTGGAGCTCACTTGGTAGCCCAGGCTGGCCTCGAACTCACAGAGATCCGTCTGGCTCTGCCTCCCGAGTGCTGGGATTAAAGGCGTGCGCCACCAATGCCCGGCTGAGAGATGTTTTAATCTAAGAGTATAGCAAGAAGTCATTAGGAGTTATTTTAATGCTGTTTGCATTTGGCAGAATGGTAGTATCGCATTCTTCCCTAAAGCCTATGACTTATCTAACCACAAGTTCTTGGCCCTGTACTAGTATGGGTTCTACCTCATGGCGTGGGCCGCAGACGCAGTCAGAAAGTGGTTGGTAACTCCCATAACGATCCTGCCACTGTTGCGCCTGCAGGTATCTCTTCTTACGTCAGTCTCTGCTGTAGCTCTCAGTGCTCACAGCTGGGTGAGACTGGTTCTTACCTTTCTCCTCAGACAGTGTGCATACACTTCCCAGCACTACAAACACTAGACACTGGTCATGACGCTTCCACGTGACTCCATGTTCTGTGACTCCAGTATGTGGTATCCTCAGTACACAATACACTTTTTAAAAATTAAAATATAAAAATTTCAGAGCTTTACTCTAAAAAAAAAAAAAGGAATTCTGGTAAATTAGGTATAATGTTTGTAATTACCTGACTGAAATTTCTTTGCTTTTCTAGCTTCTTTAAAAACTAGTACAATTAACTGACTTGTACAGCATCTCAATGTTGATCCTTTGCTTTACTATAATTTTTTATTCTTGAAAAAAACAATGCAACTGAGTGCATTTCCCATAATATGAAACTTTGTGTAAAAATAGAAGTAAAAAACCTGCCAAAGGAGTTAGCTTTGGGTTTTAAAAGGTGCCTTATATTTTTTATATGCACTAGTATATTTTAACATGTTTTTCCATACTTCCATTCTATATTGAATTGATTGACATGACACTTGGCAGCAATTCATATAGAAATCATGGAATTAATTCTGTACTAAAACCCACAGTATAAATTATGTAAATGTACATGCAAGTGTGTGTTGGGAAGGGCTTTGAGTCCTTGATGAGTCAAAATAAGAGAAACTATCTGAGTACTGAAATATTTATAAGTTTGATTAACACACAGCTGTTTGGATTTCATATGACACTCATTTCTGGATTCAAGGTAAATTCTTGGACTGTGAATTCATTGAGACTCCAATGGCCAAATAAGATGAAAAAGGTTATAGTCTAGCTTCTTTCTTGGATATTAGCCTGGGGTGGCTCAGTGGCTAAGAGCGCTGGCTGTTCTTTCTGAGGACCTGGTTTAGTTCCCAGCACCCACCTTGCATGGCTGGGATCTGATGCCCCCTTCTGGCTTTGTCAGGCACTGCACTCACATAGGCAGACAAACACACACATTGATAAATAAAAATAAAATTTTTTTTTTTTTGGTTTTTCGAGACAGGGTTTCTCTGTGTAGCTTTGCGCCTTTCCTGGAACTCACTTGGTAGCCCAGGCTGGCCTTGAACTCACAGAAATCCGCCTGCCTCTGCCTCCCGAGTGCTGGGATTAAAGGCGTGCGCCACCATCGCCCGGCAAAAAAATAAAGTTTTAAATAAGGAACTAGCCCCTTGTAAGCTTTAGAAAGTCATTTAATTTTCAATCCAGTATTTCCCAGATAGACTTTAGTGTGGACTTCTTTATATAGAGCAAATATTAATAGTCTGTGCAGCTCTCAGTCCATGGTCCTCACCTCTGTTTGTATTTTCTAATACAGAAGAGGTAGAAAAGAGGAGATGGGGAGGAGAGATGCCTCAGAGGGTCCCTATGGCTTGGAAGGTATATTTGTGGGCGTGGTCAGAAGTAGATAGGAGGGAGAGCAGCACAGGAAGTCATGCTGCAGGGGACATCTCCCTTGATAAACGGGATCTTACTGTTTCGTGTACTCCTTGAGGGCATCTGGTGTGGGCAGGTGGGCATGAACCAGTGGGAGCTCTGAGAGCCTTGGATCTCCTTCTTGACTTCATGACTCCTGTAAAGGCAAGTGGTGTGTGGGGTGGGGCAGGGTAGCATTGCTCAAATGATCCTTCACCTTCGGACTGAGTCTCCCACCAACTACAATCTCAAGAAAACTGGAAACTACAAAAGGGAGGGGGTTAATGAATGCTGGCCCTTTTCCTGCATGACTTGGTGAGAATGGATGACCCTTTTGTCAGGAGAAGAGTATAAGTTGGGTCATGCTGCCTGGGTGACTTCCCCGGAAGGAGGTCCATGAACAGGAAGAGTTAGTGAAGAAGGGACGTGTCTCCAGGGGACTCTTCGGGGTGGGCAGATGGTCAGGGGACAAGTAGTACCATGGGACACCTGAGAAGAGGATGCATAGATGATAATGACCTACCCCAGCCAGTCACCAAGGCTGCTCCCGGGCAGGGAAGCCATTGAAACGGACAGTGCAAAGCCACAGGAGACAAGTATGCCTGCTTCCCCGGGTCACTCAGGTGCAGGGATTTCTAGGGCGGAAGTCCCCAGATGTCACTGTGCACCATGAAGCCCTAGGTTCCCTGGTTACAGAGCAGCACCCTAGAGTCAAGAGAGAATAACTGTCTTTCACCAGTTCCCAGGAGACCAAGGGGCTCACCCAGACAGAGAAACCCACACATTAAGTGGAAGCACAGGTTTTTTCTTTTAGACAGGGTGAAAGATCCTTTTAAATAGGTCTCCAGGCTGTCCAGAGACTCAGGATCCTCCTGCCCCAGATTCCTGAGTTCCAAGATTACAGACGTATGTTGTCACACCCGCCTCAAGCATTGGTTTTGTATTGAAAATATTGCCTGAATTTAATTCTCCGTTTTGAATAACATTGGTGGTGATTAAGCTACATTTTCCTAAACACCGTCACTCCAGTTTATTATAGGAGCAATCTTAAACAGTTGTGTTACTGAGTGGCTTCAGGAGTCTCAGCTCTACATTGGCCTGCAGACCCTTGTCCCTGCTCTTCCATGTGCCTCCCCTTCCCTTCTCTGTCCGGGACTTTTCCTGAGCTCATCTGCCCAGGCCAGTGACTTCAGGGAACA
>CABHPH010147577.1:0-27867 GCA_902168325.1 Peromyscus nudipes
GCTGATAGATATCTAGGCTTATTCTATATTTTATCTGTTGTGTACAGTGTCACAAAACCCAGAGCTGTGCAGGTATCTCTGTGGTATGCTGACTTGAATTATTTTGTGTATCTTCCTGGAGTAATCATATGGCAGTTTTATTTTTTATCTAGTGACTGCCTTAATTTACATTCACACCAGCAGCAAATGAGGGTTATTTCCTGCCTTCCACCTTACCTTCTGTTTGCTGTTGTTCCTCAATTTTCATAGGCACATCTGAAAAAAAAAGAAGAAAAGAATGATAACATCATGCTTAGTAGGTTTCCACATACCTTTCAATGACAACTGCATACGTTAAATATGTTTACCTCCTGTACTTCACTGTTTTAAAATTCTGTTTCTACAGAGTGATGTGTTACCTTGATCTCCTTATATTTTCGTGCCTTGAAAATCGGAGCTAGTTATTAAACCATATTCTCTCAGTTCTGTATCCGCCCTGTTAATTGGGAAGATATCAAACTTCATCAGTAGATGGTGCAGTAGAGATCCTAAAGAAGGAAAGGAACCCTGTTTCCTCACCCTGGTGGCTCTCTTAGTGTCTTCTGCAGCAGTACATAGGGCCAGCAGCACACAGTAGACATCCATGGGCAGCCTCCATAGTACCCCTAGGTAGTTTTGTAGCAAGTTCCATGGACATAATTTCTTCTTTAGGAATTTCTTCAGTCACCCAAGAGTGTGATTTCCCTCTGTGTTCCCCTGCTGTGGACTCTCCTCTTCCACATCTTTCCTCACATGACAGAGAAAGTATTTTCAGCATGTTCTACAACAGGGCACTATAGTGAAAAAGAAACTTTGTGTGCCCCAATCATTTCCTCTCTGGTGAGGTTGGGCATTCATCCTTGGGTGGTTGGTGCTATGGTTTAGGTATAAAGGATCCCCCAGACAGACATAATATGTTGACGGTCTAGTCTTTAGCTGCTGTTGCTATTCAGGAGCAATTGGATCATAAAGGCACTAAGCTCATCAGTGAATTAATCAATTTATGAGTTGGTAGCTGACAGTAGCTCCTGATGGACCCTTAGGATGTAGGGCTTTTGGAGGAAGCAGGTCATTAGGTATGTAATTTCAGAGAAAGGTTCTTGTCCCAGGACCTTTCCTCTTTCTCTGCATCCTGGGTGCATTAACATATCTTTGCTCAACCACAGCCTTCTAACATGATGCAATAACTCACATAGGTCTTAAATCCCAAGATAGGGAAACATGTGCTAAAATCTCTAAGGCCAAAAGCCAAGTAAATATTTCTTTTCTGAAGTTGATTTCTCAGGTGTTTTCTGACAGTAAGGGAAAACTGAGTGTGTCTCCTGTTTATGCTCCCCCATTAAGTGTTCTGCCTATCTTAGAAGCAGTAGCTCCTTTCTGTGTCCATCATTTTGTGATCTTTAGAATTCTCCTAGGCTTAACTTAACTATAGTTAGTTATAGTTAACTAACTATAACACACTGTGTTATAGTTAGTAATTATTTTTAACTCCCATCCACGTTACTGCTGTATTTCTGTATTCTGATTAGCTCTAGACTGAGAAATGAGACTTAATAAGGCTGAATTTCAATGTGTATATGATAATTATGTAGCTACATGATGCTGGGACTTATCTTTGGTATTTGAAAATATTGGTCATTGTCCAGTGTGTTAATTTATTAACATTTTCAAAATGGATATTATGTTTATTCCCCTTATGCTGAATAATTGGAAAACTTCTTAAAAGAGAAAATTGCCAGCCATACTTGGTGATGCAAAACAGAATTTCCAGCTTTTTATGATGGAGGCAGGAGGATCATTGTGAATTTGGAGCCAGTTTGGACCCTTGTGTGGCATAGAAAGAGAGAGAAACAGAGACAGAGACAAAGAGACACATCCAGAGACAGAAATAGAGGGACAGAAAGACAGAGACTTTTAATAACCAAATCAATCCCAGCACTTAGGAAGCAGAAGCAGGAAAAGCCTGAACTAGTAAATTCCAGGCCAGTGAGTCCTATATAGTGTGATGTCTTAAAACACAAAACAAAACAAGAAGAAAAATATAACAAATCAATTATTATTTGAAAAGTTTAGACATAGGCATTTGTCTTTTCTATATAATCTCTCAATATAATCAAATAGTTGACAAAGAAAACTCTCTGTCTTACAAGGGTCTCATAACAGGTCAAACTGGCCTTGAATTCATAATGATTTTATTGCCTCTATCACAGAAAGCTGGTAATTAAACATATCCATAAGTAGAATATAAATGATAGTCTACTATATAGAGCATAATTTACTTATAAAGAGTTATTAACTCTATCCATATAGAGCTAGACTATTCCCATATAGAGATATAGTCTACTCATGAAGAGATATAGTCTACCCATATAAAGAATCTACTCATATGGCGCTATACTATAAACATATAGATATAGTCTACCTATATGGAAGCCTAGGACATTAGTGTTACCTAACTTTCACAGACAAGACAGCAATTTTTTTGTTTGTTTTTCTGATATTTTGAGTCAAATACTAGTGAGCTAAAGCAAGAATTTCTTTCTATTTTATTTACTGTTAAAATTTTTAAGTGAGATTCATGTTGGCTTTCTGATCTTTGTGATTTCCAACTATCTCATTTCATCTGAAAATACATTCATAGAAGTTGATATAGATACCTATGTCTAATTAATTTTGTGTATATATGTCTTCCTTAAAAATAAGGAAAAGTTAGTTCTGTGTAGGCAGATGTGCCATATGGGAGGACAATTGAGACATCCTACTAGCTGACATTCAGTAGTCACTTGCACAAAATTCTTAAGAATGGAATATACTCTCTCCCTCTGTCCCTCCCCCAACTCAGCCATCTTGATCTCTTATGTTTCCCAACCCCATCCCCTACCTTCCACCCGCTCCCAGTTTACCCAAGAGATCTTAACTATTGCCCCTCCGTGGGGCCCTCCATGCCTGTCCCTCTTAGGGTCCTCCTTTTTATTTAGCTTCTCTGGGGTTGTGGATTGTATCCTGGTTATCCTTTGCTTTGCATCTAATATCCACATATGAATGAGTACATACCACATTTGTCTTTCTGGGTCTGTGTTATCTCACTCAGGATGATATTTTCAAGTTCCATCTATTTGTCTACAAATTTCATGATGTCATTTTTTTAACAGCAACATTACATTTTAACATTAACATTGTGCAAATGTACCACATTTTCTTTATCCATTCTTTGGTTGAGGGACATCTAGGTTGTTTCCAGGTTCTGGCTATTATGAATCATGAAGAGTTATCTTGATAGAGGGAGCCATTATGGGCAAGGGAGAGAAACCTGGTGCTTGGGAAACTCCCAGGATTCCACAAGAATAGCCCCAGCTAAGACTCCTAGCAACAGTAAAGAGGATGCCTGAACTAACCTTCCTCTGTAATCAGATTAGTGACTACCCTAACTGTCATCATAGAACCTACATCCAGTAACTGATGGAAGCAGATGCAGTGACCCACAGCTAAGCACTGGGCTGAACTCCAGGAGAGCAGTTGAAGAGAGAGAGAGAGAGAGGAGGGATCATATGGGCAAGAGGAGATAAGATCTTGATGGGGAAAACCACAGAGATAGCTGACCCGAGCTAGTGGGAGCTCAAACTCTGGACTGACAGCTGGCAAACCCACATGGGATCGAACTAGGCCCTCTAAAGTGGGTGACATTTGTGAGGCTTGATCTGTTTGTGGGGCCCCTGGCTGTGGGACCAGGATTAACTGGCTTTGTGGAGCCCTTGAGCAAGGGGGAGGGGCTAGGCTCTGCCTCAAGGTGATACGTCAGAGTTTGTTGACTCCTCAAGGGAGGCCTTATCTGCTCTGAGGAGTGGATTTTGGGGGGATGGGAAGAAGTGGGGGGGCAGAAGACAGGGGGGGAGGGGGAACTGGGAATGGTATGTAAAGTGAAAAAAAATTTAAGAGAAAAAAAAGAATGAACTATACAAAAAAAAAAACGTGTGCTGTTACTGAAAACCAAAGGAATCTGTGAAGGAACAAAATGCAGAGACTTTAAAACCAGAAGCAGTTACTGTGGCTTTACTCTTCCTTAGCAGAGTGCTGGGACCTTGGTAAGTCACTTGGCCCCTAGGGAGAGAGTAAAGAGCAAGTGTGATTCACTGAATAAGTGCACGGCCCCACATGTATGTTGGCTGGGGAGCACACCACCACAAAGACGTTCAACATAGACTATGTTGAATGTGGGCACACATCTGGAAGAAAACCAAGACACGGGCTCCATGTGGTGACACAAAAGAGAAAAACAGAACCAAACTGGGATTCTGTTAGAAAATGCTGACTTCCCTTTGGAACTGCAAGGCAGAATGATGTGTAATGATTCCATTATCTATACTGGCTTGAAGAGTTTAATTTATTCTCTCTTCACCTCCAGACAAGAATGAGATTTAGTATAGCAAGGGAATAAGTGATCTGGTGCCTTTCAATCAGGTTCTAAAGATATTTGCTGTCTTTTAATTCTAACACTAAACGTTTCTGCAGATTCCACCAATAAATGTAGTCATAAATCAATAGTGGACCTGATCTTAATCAAAAGGTCGAGAGTCGATAATAATTATCAATTGAGAGGGAAAAAGTGGGAAGAATAAAAATAACTAAAGGAGAGCAACAAGAGATGGATATGTGTGAGCGACTAATCAAAATGCATTCAATACCTATTAACATTGTTATATAGAATAAAGTGTTTTAATATTAAAAGCAAAAACAAATGAAGTAAAACGACACCATAACATTGACTTATGAAGAGAAAAGACAGAAGGGAAGTAAGGAGAGGGGGGAAAGAGACAAATGAGAGAGGGAAGTGGGGAGCCTTGGGAGTACAGTCGGGTTACCCTGTCACTGGAATTAGACCCTTATTTAATTCAGGTGTGACAGCTTAGCTCCCTCAAGGGCTGAGGGCTGAAGTTGGCAGGGTTCCCACCCTGTGAGGTAGAGCTGGAAAAGAGAATTCAGTGTGGTAATTAGATAAGGTGTAAAGCCCTAAGATTGTTTTTCAAGGAAAACATATTTCAAGCACTAATAAAATCACTTTTAATGTAATTTACAGAAATTCAAAGTGACTGTATTTTTTTTTTAAATTCCCCAAGAAAAATCAAACTAAGTGTAAAGTGCTATGGCCATGCTTTTGATAAAACCACCCAAGACTAAAAGAAAACGCCAGTAGGAGCATTCAGAACTCTTCTAGAAAACACCAAGGCCCCTGTCATTCTAACGGTCACTTGAATCTTGGGCATTGTTCATCCCACAAATAAAGCACAGAGTGGGGTCTCACCTAAACCCATCATACACCATCATTGAGCAGGCCCCTTCTAGGAGAGATTTCACCCATGTATGTGAAACTGATCCTCGTCCTGGAGCCGAGGGTTTGGATGCCCTAAAAACCTTGTTTCTCCAGTCCTGCTTTGCAACAGTCAAGTTCAGCATTCAAAAGCAGACACTATGGGAAGCAGTGAGCTGGCCAGGTCAGTAACAGACACCAACGAGCAGCCCAGTTTTACAAAGGCCACCTTTATGGCCTGTATTCTTTTGCTGATCAGGCTCCAGAGCTCTGACCTGTGCAGCAGTGTTAGTTTCCAAAGAATGTTGAACCTCTCCAAATGATTTACTGAACACTGCGTGATGAAGCACAAATGAAAAGTTTATATATATATATATATATATAAAATTTAGCATGCAAAGTCATTATTTTGTGCCTTGCTGCAAGTCAGCAGAGGCACTGTGGGCTTTTAAGATGAAAGTGCCAGATCCTACTGTGTCATAATGTTTTCTGTATATTCTAGACAGTGAGTTTTAATCCCCTTTCCTTGGACTGGTGATTGCAGAGAAGGAAAGAGGTTAGAAGGATATTTTCATGTGGACTAGCTTTTTAAAGACTGTAATAAAATCTCAATTAAAGGTTTAAAAAAACATTGAGTTCAGTATCTTCAGTGTCCAGACCTTTTTTCCGAAGGAGTTAGTGCTTAACCTCAATCAACAATGTGGGCGATCGTGGAGGTTAAAATTATTTTCTACTAAAATGTAATCCAGGCAACTATACTATAAAGCCAAGACCATGAATAGTCAAATGGTGGTGTGTGCACATTTTAAAGAAGGAATGCATTTAACTTTATGTAAAATCTATATTAGTGCATGCCAAGTAAAAGAGTGAGCTTATATGACTTCCAGTTTTCACTAACATTCCATCCATGAATGAATCATTATTCATTTAGTAGGAGCCCATGAGATAACACCATTCTAGAAACATTTGGGTGCCACAAATCAACAACCCTGTTCCTAATTATTGGTAATAGCTCACAATTAGAAAAATAAGAAAAGGAAAAAGTGAAGAAGAAATATATCTTATGCCAGAAAAGCTCCAAATATTTGCAGTGATCACCACATTTCTAAATTCTGTACACAGCTTTCCTAATACTAAGGGAAACATTTTCCCATTACTTCACTACCACCAATGGTCCAGGCACAAATAAATATGAGAAGAAGGTAATTGCTTTTTTCTCCAGGTACCAGGTAATAGGGAAAAAATGCTCAGTTCTTTTCCTTTTGACAGATATTTTTAAAATTGACTTTCTTAGAAAAAAAAGTATGAGAAAATGATATTCTGTGGATAGCTCTTACCTTCCCGTTCCAACAGTTCTCTCCATGAGGGTGACATTGAGTTTACTAAGCACAGCACAGAGACCATTGTCTAGAATCTTCTGAATGTATGCTGCTCAAATGAGTCAAGGTCTCAGTGAATTTGCCTTTCATCAGTCTGAAGTATAGAGTTGGCAATACAGTAGACAGGGAGGAATATGGAAATATTTATTTTGCCTACCTACACTACAACTTCTGTCCTAACCCTATCCCCAACCTTTTCTCAGTGTATGGGTTTTATTGTCTTAAATGTTTACTCTGTCACTGTTTACTAAATATCCATTATATACCACACATTGTATTTGAGAATGTTAATAAAGACTGAAAGATAATACTTTATGCTATTTTTTTTTATTTTACAATACCATTCAGTTCCACATATCAGCCATGGATTCCCTTGTTCTCCCCCCTCCCGCTCCCCTCCCCTTCCCCCCAGGTCACCCCCCATTCCCACCCCCTCTAGGGCAAAGCCTCCCCCAGGACTGAGATCAACCTGGTAGACTCAGTCCAGGCAGGGCCAGTCCCCTCCTCCCTGGCTGAGGCAAGCGACCCTGCATAAGCCCCAGGTTTCAAACAGCCAACTCATGCAATGAGCACAGGACCCGGTCCCACTGCCTGGATGCCTCCCAAACAGTTCAAGGCAATCAATTGTCTCACCCATTCAGAGGGCCTGATCCAGTTGGGGGCCCCTCAGCCATTGGTTCATAGTTCATGTGTTTCCATTCATTTGGCTATTTGTCCCTGTGCTTTATCCAACCCTGGTCTCAACAATTCTCGCTCATATAAACCCTCCTCTTTCTCGCCAATTGGACTCCCGGAGTTTCGCTCGGTGCCTGACCGTGGATATCTGCATCCAGTTCCCTCAGTCATTGGATGGGGTTTCTAGCACGACAATTAGGGTGTTTGGCCATCCCCTCACCAGAGTGGGTCAGTTTGGGCTGTCTCTCGATCATTGCCAACAGTCCACTGTGAGGGGTATCCTTGTGGATTTCTGTGGGCCTCTCTAGTATCTTGCCTCTTCCTATTCTCATGTGGTCCTCATTCATCATGGTCTCCTATTCCTTGTTCTCCCTCTCTGTTCTTGATCCAGCTGGGGTCTCCTGCTCCCCCAAGCTCTCTTTCCCTCGACCCTCACCCTTCATTTCCCCCACTTATGACCAAGCTGTTCATGTAGATCTCATCCATTTCTCCATCATTGGACGATCCCCGTGTCTTTCTTGGGGTCCTGTTTTCCAGGTAGCCTCCCTGGTGTTGTGAGTGGCTGACCAGTCATCCTTGTTCCACAACTAGTATTCTCCTATGAGTGGGTACATACCATGTTTGTCTCTCTGAGTCTGGGTTGCCTCACTCAGGATGATTTTTTCTAGATCCCTCCATTTGCCTGCAAACCTCATGATGTCATTGTTCTTCTCTGCTGAGTAGTATTCCATTGTGTATATGTACCACATTTTATTTATCCATTCTTCAGTCTCAATCATATCACAAGAGCACTTGCTCAGCTATGTTCATATCAGCATTGTTTGTAATAGCCAGAACCTGGAAACAACCTAGATGCCCTTCAACTTTATGCTATTTTTAAAACTATTACTTTGTTTATTATATATCCATAATCATTTTTCTGCTATGGGTTGGACATCGCTCCTCCTAATATTTTTAAATCATTCTGTTTTATTTTTACACATATTTCTTTTACTTTTTTTAGATTATAATTACATCATTTTTCCCTTCCTTTTCCTCGCTGCAAGCTCCCACACATGCCCTCGCTTGTTCTCTTTCAAATTTATGGCCTTTATTCTTCACTATTTGTTATATACTTTTATGTATAATATACATATATAATAAATATTATATAATATAAAATAAGCATATATACTTATATATTCCAAAATATATCAATACAACATGCTCAGTCTGTATGGTGTTACTTTTATGTATGTTTTTCAGGGCTGGTATTAGATAACCAATTGTGCTCTTTTCTGGAAAAGGCTGTTTCTGCTGCTTTCAGTGTTACTTAGTTGCCTATAATCTTTGTATAGGGTTGAGACCTCCAGCCACTTTAGCATACCTATTTTTGTTGTTCTTGTTCAGCTCATGGTTATTCAGTCATATTGGTGAGACTTTATGGGTGTAACTTCTGACATAGCTCAAAGATACAGTCTCAGAGCAAATTCCGTTAGCCTCTGGCTCTTACAATGGTTCGACCCCATCTTTCTCATTGTTTCCTTAGCCTTAGGTATGGGGTTTGTCTTTCAAATGTACCCATTAGTACCAGACTCTATGACTTTGCACTTTGATTGGTTGTGGTTTTCTGTAAAGACCTCTGTTACAAAGGTAGGTTTCCTTGATGAGGATTGAGTACTCCACTTATCTGTGGGTGTAAGGACAGATACTTAGAATTTAGTAAGTAATTATCATCATTTAGTAAAATAGTGGTTGTAGGTTCTCTAATAACTGTGGGGGGCCCACAGAGGCTTTACTCTGGGTCAGAGAATCTGAGCTTGCTTTACCCAGCAGGGCTACATAATGTGATGATTTGGCCACAGGTGTTTAGAAAGGTCTACACTTGACTGTAAGGTGTGCTTTGATCTTGCAAGGGAGAGGTATTTTGCCTCTCCCCTTAGCATATTATAAAAAGTCCTTTTGAATAAAGCTCTGGGTGGCTGGGTATTGACCCAGGGCCCTCCCAAAGCTATTCTGTGTCTCTGTCTTTCTTATAAACTTTCTATCTTTCTATCTAATATTTCCTCATTACTTTCTCCTTCACTCAAGAACCCTTCAAAAGGTGGGAGCAGATCAGAGCTGGACTCCAGCAGACTCCCACAAATAACCATGACTTCATTATCCCTGAGAAGTTGTCTAGGTTTCCAGTACCAGGCATGATTTCCCTCTTGTTGACTGGGTCCTAAGTTCAACTAGGAGTTGTTGGTTACCTTCAAGGTATGGGGTGCCACTACTTCACCCTTAGGGGTAACATGCCTTGTGAGTCTTTGTTGTAGTTCATAGGTATCATAGCTCAGTAGCAATGTTGGTTGCTTCCCTCCCTTGAGAGCTTGCATGGCTCCTAATATATTTGTGAAAATGTGATCATTCCCCACTTTCAGAAGACAGAATTAATGACAGAAAACCAACTAGACAAAATTTATGTTGCTAGTTCTTGAAGAGCCAGCTGGAATTAGAGAAAAAGGGAGAAGTTTGTATTTACTTTATCAATAAACTTCTGATAATAACAAGTCTATTTTGCCTTGTGGTTCTGGAAGTTCCTGCCCCAAATCCAGTGATGTCTGGTGAGACAACAGCATGATATACAGAGGAAGAGGAAGCTGGGCATCTCAGCCAGAACATGTGATATACAGAATGGACAGGAGGATGGGCATCCATAGTCCTTTTGAGGGCCCCGTATCCTCAGTATTGTACCACCTTCAGTCCCACTCTGAAACCAAGCCTGTACACCTGCACCTGTGCAACCCACCCATCCAAACTGTAACAGCCATCTTAACCAGTAAGTCTAAAGGACAGACTTGTGGAGCATTGAGGAGGAAGTCTGCCTGTGTTAAGCGGTTCTTGACAAGCTTATTTCTAGACTGCAGTATAGCTAATTCTGGAACATAGCTAGGGGTTCTATGCAAAACAATTTTACTTTTGCTCAATTGCCCAAAAGTAATATGACCATTTGATAAAAGTATTTTTCCCCTCTGAGTCATGATCAACTGAATGTTATTCATTTATAGTCTTTCAATAAATTGTAGCATTCACACAAACACAGTAATTAGTTTTAACTTCCTTTGTCAACCTAAAGTAAACAAGACATAAATGAAACCTTGGTACACTGAAAATATCCCCTGCCTAAAAGAAAAATTAAGAGATGGGTTTTTTGGTAATATAAAAGAACATTTGATAATTCATAGAGTATCTTAAAACTCTGATGGCTCCTTCTTGAAAAGGTTGCTTTATGAATTGAGTTTCCTATTACATATTTTATGAATAAATTAACCCTCTCAGATTTTATGGTGCCCATTTCTGTTCAGCCTTAATCCCATGGCTCTTGCAAGGAAATTTTGAGATTATGAATACAGAGGACTGAGGATTTTTTTCACCTGTAGGTTAAATGGCATCTGATTAAAGGCATGTGGTGGTTTAAGAAATGCATTCAGTAACAGACTCTCTTTTATGTTCAAACTTGAGCTTTGTTCATTATCTAGATGCTTTATTGTTCTAGCAAACATTTTATTTTTCATACTATTTTGCACTTCTTATATGCATCGTGATATTTTACTGTTTTATGTAAATATGTTTTGATTAGTCATTTTTTTGCTTTATTAAATGCCTATGAAAAGTCTACAATGTGTTAATACCTTTGTGAGTTGGAAAACTGAAACAAGTTATATTGTTGCATATTTGCAATGCAAAATGTATTGATTTGTATAATGTAAAGAGTATATTCCCAGCTAAAAATAGCAAAATATATTTTCAATTGTTGTTTAGCTTTGGTTTATTTTCTCTGCTTTGTTTTCATTTTATTGCCTTCAGTATTTATATTTCATTTGCTCCAAATTCATTATTTATTTCATATCCTGTTAGGATGTTTACTGAATCATAGAAATGAAAATAACCTTTCAGTGTATTGTTCAAATATTTTAAAGTAGGTTTTGGCAATAAATCCTTATTGATTTATCTTTTTACACATCCATTACATTTATTTATTTTGTGCGTAGGAGGAATGTACTTGCAGAGGTCAGAGGACAACCTACAGAAGTTGGCTCTTTACTTCCAGCATGGGATTCTGGGGATTTGAACTAGGATGGTCAGATTTGGCAACAAGTGCCTCTACCTGATGACTCATCTGAAGGGATGTGGCTTCTTGTGCAGGTCCTCATTTCTACACTATGGTTCAAGGAGTCTATATTTGTATCGTTATGCTACTGTTTTCATTACTATAGCTCTATATTATAATTTGAAATATGGGATGGTGATACTTCCAAGCAGTTTTTAACTATTAAGAATATGTTTTTCTGTCTGAGGTCTTTTGTATTTCCATATGAAACTTAAGACGATTTATTTCAGATTCTGTAAAGAATTGTTTTTGAATTTTGATGGTGATTGTATTGGATCTAGAAATTGCTTTTGGTATAACGCCCATTTCACAATATTGATCTTACCAATCCATGTGCATGGGAGATCTTTCCATATTTTGGTTCTTCAACTTCTTTCTTCAGGGTCTTAAAGTTCTCATTGTATAAATCTTTCAATTCTTTGGTTATATTTATACCAATAATTTTTAAGGCTATTATACTTAGGATTGTTTCCCTGATTTCTTTCTCTATATGTTTGTTGTTGATACATAGAAAGGCCACTGATACTTTTATGTTCATTTTGTATCCTGCTACTTTGCTGAATATGTTCATCAACTATAGTTGTTTCTGATGGAATCTTTAGAAAAACCATGTATATCTATATTATATGTATATCTATAGTGTGTGTATATTATATGAAATGAGGATGCTTCATTTTCTGTTTGAGTCCCCTTTATCTTTCTCCACTAGTATCATTGTTCTAGCCAAGGCTTCAAGTGCTATGTTAAATAGGCATGGAGAGACTGGACATGCTTACCTTGTTCATGATTTTAGTGGAAATGCTTTGAGTTCTTCTCTGTGCAGCATGATCTTGGTTGTTGGTTTATTGTATATTGCCTTCAGTATGTTAAAATATGTCCATGCATCCCTAGATTACCCTAGATTATCCTATCATGAAGGAATGCTGGATTTTGTCATTTTTCTGCAATAATAAAATAATAATGGGTTTCTGTCATTGAATTTATTTTTGTGGGGGATCACATTTATTGATTTATATATCCTTATATCTCTGGAATAAAGCTAACTTAATCATGGTTGATAATCTTTTTTTAAAAAATGTGTTCCTGAATTCAGAGTGCAAGCATTTTATTGACAAGTTTTGAGCCTATGTTGATTAGAGAGATTGGCCTATGATTTTACTTTTTGAAACAGCCTTTGATATCAAGGTAATGTTGGCTTCATAAAAAGAATTTGAGATGACCAGCTACACTAATGGAAGCCCATGAACTGTAGACTAGTGGCTGTGGAGCCCCCATGGGACTGGACTAGGCCTTCTGGATACAGAAGATGGTTGTTTGGCTCGAATTGTTTGGGGGGCACCCAGGCAGGGGGATCAGGATCCATCCCTGGTGCATGGGCAGGCTTTTGGGAATCCAGTGCCTGTGGTGTGATGCCTTGTGCAGCCTTGGTGGAGTGGGAAGGGGCTCTGTTGACTCCCCATGGGAGACCTTGACTTGGGAGATGTGGGGATGTGGGGTAGCTTGTGAGAGAGGGCTGGGGGGTGGGATGAGGGAGGAAGGGGGATCTGTGGGTGCTATGTAGAGTGAGTAGAAAATTTTTTAGTAAAGAAAAATGAAAAAAAATGTCAATGTGTTCCTTCCTTTTCTACTATATGGAATAATTTGACAAGTATTGGTGTTCGTTTTCTCTGATGTTGTATTAGGATCTGTGCTGAAATTATCCGATTCTGAGATTTTTATGGCTGTGAGCTTTTTTATAGAATTTGTTTTCATTTTATTTTTAATATATTTAATTGAAATAGAATTGTATCACTTTCCCTTTCCCTTTCCTACCTCCAGTCATTCCCAAGTCCACTCTCTCCAACCTCTCCCATGTTCTACCCACTCTCAAGTTGATAGGCTTTTTAATTTTATTATTATTGTTACATATATATAATATCTATATAATATATAAGTATATGTTTATATGTAGGTAAAATATATAAATACAGTCTGCTGAGTCCATTTTTGTTGTAAGATCTATAATATTGGGAATTCTGCTCTTAAGTAGTCTCTCCAAGAAATAGCTGCATAAAAAGCCCTGAACAATGTCAATGTCAATAGACACACTAACACATGGAAGGGGAAATCTCAAGGGTATCACCCCTAGACAAAGAACTACAAGCAATTAATGACTACTGAAAGAAGGAAAATTATCCTCTACCAGGGATGAACTCCTTAATTAGTTATCTAATAACGAGTGATCAGTCCTGAAACCATATGCACACAAATGGCAAAATGAACTCAACAAGTTAAATTTATATATTTGTGCATCTATATACACATATGTGTAATAATATCAAAGAAAAAGAGGTCATCAATTTGATAGTGAGGTGATGGGGACACGGGAGATGTTGGAAGAAGGGAACATGGAAGGAAAGAGAAAAGGGGTGTGATGTAATTATATTTTAATTTAGAAGTATAAATAAATAAATGGTTTCTTTGTTTTCTGTGCCCTTACAGATGCCCTTTCTACCTTTTCCCCTTTGTTCTCTGCCCTAGAAGTCTAGCTTTCTTTGTTCATATCAGAAGGATGCCCTGCCTGCTGGATCTGTTGGATTCCATAATGTTACATCAGATGTGAGAGACAGCAGAGGATGGAGTCCGGGCATTTTTGCTGTTGGCCCTCTACCTTCACTACTCTTAGATCAAAGAGCAAAGCTGAACATCAACTGAAGTGACTTCTGAAGTAGAGGCTCAACCTGACAAGCATTTGAAGATGCAATGGTTTTTGGTGGAGGATGTGCCTTCAGCTCAATGCAAGGGTAGTGAGAGCCTAGGTGCTATTTATCTGGGTCACTGCCTTCTTGTGGTTTATATACTTGACATATCATAAATAAGTATTTTTGGAGTATGCTTCAAATTAACTTGTTTTGTCTGTATCATCTTTCCGGTTGGAATACTAACTGACAGAAGGCATGCTTCACATCACATTAAATGGTAACAACTGAGTTATTTTATGGTCTGCTGATGTGATTCTCTATTGTTACTTAGAGCTGTGAGCTGTCTGCCATTCTGAAACTGATGAATCTTTCAGAGCAGAGGCATGGGCATGGAGTGGGTGCAGTAGTTTCAAAGTTCCAATGAGTTGTTATCAAAAGATGTTTTTCAAGAAATCTTGTAAACTGCCATTATACTTTCTGCAATGACTGTAGTAAAATGTTCTCTCATTAACAGCAGAGTGTGGTACACAGTGCAGTACCACTAGATTAGGTTTATTTTGTGTATTTTTGTTAAACCTATTCATTCTTTCAGCTGTGCTCAACTCTAACAGATACCAAATTGCCCATTTTAGTTACATAAGAAGTATTGGTAACAATGGAACCTGTTTCTAGGCTACACACTGTGTGAATGACTTCATCATTGTCAGAAAGTCTTTGGACATAAGCTGCATTATATAGCAAGGCTTTCAAAGACACTAAAGGAGTGATCTGATGCTACGGACATTTCAATAATGGCATTAAATTATAGTGGGCTACTACGACCTTAATGCATTAGGACAGAAAACCTAAACTACCTCCTGCCTTCAAAATGGAAGAATTAATGTCAGTCCCTTTGGAGTGTTGGCACATAAGCCTAATATTCTCTGATTTTTGCATCTGCAGTTTATTGGGAGCACAGTTTTGTGGAAAGGATCAGATGTTAACTAGTGTTTAAAATAGCCACTGACCACCTCTGATCTGGGACCATGTTACTTTTTTTATATAAACCTCTTCAGCAAAACATTGCATGTGTCTCTTTTATAGAAATCACAAGATGCTTTTGTTCTTGCGTTTGCAGATTTCTTTGCTGACATAGATAGATTTCATTGAGATTATCACATCACCAAATTTCCCAACTGCAGATGATTAATAAGGCACATGAAATTTGGTTCCATCTAAATCTTGGTAAGCATCAAAGTTCTGAGTGTCTTTAATTTTTTTAATTTCTGTATGTTTGCACATGTGTGTAGCATATGCATGAGCTGTGTGTATGCATGTGCATGTGTGCACATGCTCATAGACGTCCGTACCTATCTGTTCACATACATGTGGAGGTTAAGTCTTTATATGTGATGGCTTTCTCTACCATTCTGCACACTGTTCTTGAGATAGAACCTATCACCAGCCTCCAGAGCTCACCAATTAGCTTGACTGGCTGTCCAGAGAGCTCCAGGAATCCACTTGTCCCCATCTGCCCAGCAGTAGCCTTACAGACACACACCACTGCAAACAGCTTGACACAGGTGACTGGGTCTGAGTTCAGGTCCACACATTTGCACAGAAGGGAGTTTGTCAGCTGAGCCAGCAACTCGGTCCTTCCGTTGTTTATCACCCAAAATGTACCTTCTTTGAAAAAAATGGTAAATAAAGTAAAATAATAAAATGTTCAGGAGTCTGCAGTGATGACAATGTTTATAAGGGAAGGAAAGAAAACTGTAAAGCATCTTCATTTCCTTCCATCTGAGCTGTCAGAAGAAATGTATAGAGGAAAAGCATGAGAGAAATGCAGTCTCTGCTCCACCCCACTCCTATACCCACAGGGTCTTCTGACTTCCTTCCTGCCACCTCTGCTTTCTTAGAAGAACTCAAGGGTTCTAAAACTGGCCAAGGAGATAAAAAGGCAGCAGTTATATCCCAGAGATCCAAACCATGTGTGCAGAGACACAGCCAAGTTAGCTGTAATACCATTTATTTTCCTTAGATGCTAATTTTAAACTGATTCAGATGTGCTAAATTACTTTTCAAAAGGTGTGATATGACTTGAATACATGATAGATGTTCATCTTATAAATTCTCAAAACTTGATCTCTCTGCATTAAGCAAATGGGGATTGGATGCTAAAAAGTTCACTTATTGTCCCCAAATATGTATACAATGCCTTTTTAAATGATACTATTTTTTGACATCCTGACCACAGCATCCCCTCCCTCCTCTTCTTCAAGGACCTCCCAATTCCCCTTTCTCCCTCCCCTCCATCCTCTCCTCCATTTCTATTCAGAAAAGGGCAGGCCTCCCATGGATATCAACAAAACATGGCATCAAGTTGCAATAAGACTAGGGATATATGATGCTTTTTATGTAATCTTTTTAAATGCTTCATGTTACATAAATAATGTTATATTTTAACCATTAATATTATTTATGTATATTAAATATATGAATAAGTTAAAGTTATATCTTTAAATGACTTGAAAGGGAGGGGGCATGTAAGGAATTGGAGAGGGAAGGGTGGGTGGAAATGATGTAAACATACTATTCTTTTTTTTTTTTTTTTTTGGTTTTTCGAGACAGGGTTTCTCTGTGTAGCTTTGCGCCTTTCCTGGAACTCACTTGGTAGCCCAGGCTGGCCTCGAACTCACAGAGATCCACCTGCCTCTGCCTCCCGAGTGCTGGGATTAAAGGCGTGCACCACCACCGCCCGGCTAATAAACATATTATTCTTTTATGAAATGCTCAAAGCAAAAATCAAAAACCCTGATTTGATATTTTCCCAACCATAAAATTCTACCATTTTAGCACACTGAATTGAGTTTCATTTTCCAGAAGCACTTTCTGCTGCATGATGTCTGGGCTTTTGCTTGAGTCACTGCTTCTAAAACCCACAGAATCTTCTTCTCTTCTCCAGGTGCTGTCCTACCTTGACCTTGCTTGGAATGCTACCCAGATTTTGAAGTATGTGGTGATGTTTGCAGATTTGGGAAGTGAATCCTTGGAGATACTCTGAGTTTTTGCTTTTCTAGTTGGTAACAGACTTGCATTTTATTACTGTCCAGTAAGATAGTTGAGCCTGGGCTTTCTCAGTTTAGAACTGATATATTTCTATTTGAAAGAAGGGCTTAATAGTAATAAAATTGACTGGGAAATAATTGCTTTATTCTAAGCCTAATTTCTCATCATCATGGCATTCATCTCTATTGAGTCTTTCTCAGTTAGTTAGCAGGCGAAATCTGTCAAAAAATTGTTATAAGATTCTACTTTTATTTCTGGGAACTCTCACACTGCATAGTTCCAGCAAGTGTTCACAATTTTCATTCAGATATGAAGACAAGCCTCATTTATTCTTCCCACTCATCACCAGCTCTGCATCTATCAACAACACTCTGACCAGGAGGAAAATTTCATTTTAGTTTTTGTTTAGTTCAGGGATTGATCGTCACAAACAGAGTGCAGTAAACCACCCAATGAAGAGAAACGAGAAGATAATCAGTGCACTAAGGCACCACATTATTGAACTGGAGAAGAGTAGGCAGGGTTTTCCTGGAACCCAGTAGTCACTTTCTAAATAGCTACTCAGAGACTTATTATTAATTATAAATGCTCAGCTGATAGCTTAGGCTTGTTTAATTAGCTTTTACAACTTAAATTAACCCATTTCTATTAATTTATATGCTGCCCTGCGGGTCCTGGCTTTTACTTTTCTTATATGTCCTGCTTCCTTCCTGTCTGTCTAGTAACTCTTCTGACTCCAGCATTCTCTCTGCCCCCAAAATCTGACTCTCCATCCTCCTTCTTCCCAGCATTCTCTCTGCCCCCAAAATCCTGCCTAGCTATCAGCCAATCAGCTTTTTATTAACAGTGAGAGCAACACATTTTCACAGTGTACAAAAGGATTATTCCACAGCATTTCTCCATTTTATCTAAATAAAAAAGTAAGGTTTTAAGTTTAACATAATAAAATTATATACAACAAAAAATAGTTATCAAATAAGAGTTACAGTTACAAGAGCCATTCCATTTGCATTTGGAAAATTTAGAGAAAATATTCTATTATTTATCTTGTCTTTGTGAGTGTAAAGTATATACGTATTTTACCTTTTAACATAGCCAAGGAAAACTTTAACTATGACTATCTAGTTTTCAATTCCATCAAACAGCCCAGGAGGGTGAAATGTTACCTAACAATAGGGAAATCAGGATGCCTGGACAGTCGCCCAAAGTTCTTCTGTAACATTGGTGTATCTCCCTTTGGCCTACAGGCCTAGTATACCTGACAGACTTTTCTGAGAAGCAGGGAATTTTGAAGGATTGTCCTACCTGGCCTTGGCAAAGTTTGGCAGTCACTCATTTTGTGTCCTACTGGTCCAGTTTGGACACTATACTGTCAGAAATTGAGGCAAGGGCAGTTTGTTTGCTAAAATGACTAGTTTTTGCTAAAAATAAAGCAAACTCCATACAGAATTTCTTCAATGCCCATTATCTTCTCTTAAATAAATTGGGGTTGCCAGGAGCAAATGTGTCTCACTGTCCAGAAAAGGCTTAGGTTATTAAACATAATAAATGCCATATTTTATAGGTCTTTGAAGTGTTTGAAGACCATCTATCTATCTATATATATCTGTTTAACCTTGAAAACATACCTAATATGACTACAAGTGTGGTTATTATAAATGACTAACTAGCAACCTGTATTTCTGAGTTATACATTACATTTTAAATGAGTTGCATAAGCACAATACTGCAAACAAGATCAGAAACATACATAAAGTATAACAGAAATAATTTTAACTTTGTACCAATAAACCAAAATCCATGCCAGTGTAAAATATTTTGAGACTAATAGTTTAGTTCTTTTCTTGGATTAAAGCAGATTAAATAATCTACCCTTTTCCCCTGTCATTCCTATATCACATCCCCCTTTCCTTCCTTTAGAATGAGATCTTAGAATTTAACTCTTTTGTTTAGACTTTTATTTCACTAAGACCAATAACATTTGTAACCAATCCTCCTTAAATGATAATAAACATCCATAATCCATCTTTTGGGATGTGGGCATCATTCTATAGACAATTTCCTGTTGTTTGTGGACATTGGCATCTTTGGGGGACCCTGAGACAATCCGGGATAATGGTTAAGTCTTGGTTGGAGTAGTTTGTGAGGCCGGACCATCTCAGGTAGCAGCCTCGAAGCTGTTCTGGATGTAGAACTCTGAGGAGACTGTAACAAAGGCATTTTGAGATGCTGGGTCACCTGGACCATTTGTTTTCATTGATGTCTTGTCTTCTTACTCTGAAAATACATAAACTTTTAAAGGTAATGCATGTATCTATATTAGTACAGTATAGAGTGTATGCTGTATACAAGTTAGCCAAAGATTTATTTTTTATGTTTGTGCATAAAATATACAGTATGTGTTTTGTGGTTATTTTTAGGTTTATTTCTTTATGTGGGTAGTCAGGATTTTCAGGGGGTTTTCCTCAATCAAACCGGATCATCTTTAACCTGGACTGCATCCACAGCCTCTCATTTCCTGTGGAAATAAAAGCCAAACCTCTCTCCCAAAGCAACACATCTTTTGATTTCCATTTTGAAGTCAAGATATTTTTTAAATATATAGGTTGGTTTAATCTAGCAGTTTCCATAATCCAATGTTTCTTGCAGTTATCATTCATTCATTTGCAGGCAAAAAAATTTAGAGACAACACAATAACATACAACATCCAGACTCTGTGTAGTTCCCATCTTTACGTGTCTTTTTTCTTTTATATTACTTTACTCCCTTTAGAAGAACTTTAATTCATTATTTTTAAATTATATATGTTTTTTTCCTGACTGTCTACATCCTTTTTCTTTTCTCTTCCAAGCCTTTGTACATTTTTAAACATGCTGTAACCCATTTATAGGTTTTTGTCTGTCTGGATCTGTCATCACTAAGCATCTGTAACCTTTTCTGTCTGCATGAGCAAAACCCCAAACCTACCACGCAGTACACTGACAGAGCTCTGGAAACTCAAGCCCACATTAGTGGCTGGGAGAGGCCTGTCTGTACTATGGCCCATGTCAGAGACTGCAGGAACCCATCATGTGATTAGCTCATGGTGTGCTGGCAGCTGCCAGGCAATGCATCTCTGTACTGCAATTGGCATGAGAGACACAAGACTAGGAAGCTGTGTTTGGCTCTATTCTGTGTGTATACAAACTTTTTAAATCTTTCTCAGGTTTTATATGCATGTAGATGTCAGATGTTTGGGTAGTATTTGTAGTTGGAGTTTCCCAGTGTCCAGTAAGTCACTTCCTAGATAACTATTCAGAGACTTACTATTAATTATAAATGATCAGCTGATAGCTTACACTTGTCTAACTAGCTCTTATAACTTAAATTAACCCATTTCTGTTAATCTATGTGCTGCCCCATGGTCCATAGCTTTTACCTCTCCTATATGTTTTGTTTACTTTCTGGCTGGCTGGTGACTCCTCTGACTCTGCCCTTCTTCTTCCCAGCAATCTCTCTGCCCCAAAAATCCTGCCTAGATATTGGCCAATCAGCTTTTTGTAAACAATGAGAACAACACATTTTCACAGTGTACAGAAGGATTATTCCATAGCAGAGAAGGATTTTGTAGAGGTACACATTTACTACATGTTACTTGTTTGGAACCAATGACTCTTGTTTATTTTTACATAATGATCATAAAATTAATTGACTAAAAACTAAAAGGAAGTGTCAGCCCAAGTCTATCAATTGAGCTTCAATATTATTTCTCTAATCTTCACTGTCTGAGAATGCTTAACAGTGAGATCAGTATTTCACAGTGTTTAAACACTGCACTTATGTCAAACAATTATATTAGAAATAATTTAAGAAAGAATTCAAACTAAAAAACTCTTATCAACACCTACTTGACTGTGAAATTGGTTGAGCCACACCAAATTTTTGTTTGGTATTTTTTTTAACATTTTAGTTTATTTTATTTAAATATTTTTCATTTTACTTACCAACCACAGTTCCCTCTCCCTACACTTTTCCTATTCCCACCACATCTCCCCACCTCCTATCCACTCCTCATAGGGAGTAAGGCCTCCTTTGGGTAGTCAACACAAGCTGGCATACCAAGTTGAGGCAAAACCAAGCCCCTCCTGTAGTGGGTAGCCATTCCAGCTTTTATCTGGAAGTTCCAACTCCCATTGAGGCTTCGGCAACTGCCATGCCTACAAGGCGGGGCCAAAGGAGAGCCCTGGAGACCCGAGAGCCAGATGGGCCAGCTCTCTCGGTTCCTAGACCCTGGACAGTGGAGGTTGACCGAGCAGAGCTCCAGAGAACACTGCTGGACTGCGATACACCTTCCCCAGACCCTGCGACCTACCTATTCCTTCATTTGTAAGTTACCCACTAAATAAATCTTCCTTTTAACTATGTGGAGTGGCCTTAATAATTTCACCAATACCCTCCTCCCAGATCCTGGCTGAGCCAGGCATCCCACCACAGGGAATGGGCTCTAAAAAGCCAGTTCATGTGCCCAGGATAAGTCCTGGTCCCCCTGCCAGGGGCCCCACAAACAGATCTGGCTACACAACTGTCACCCACATTCAGAGAATGTTTTCTTGACATTATGATTGTCCCATCAACCACTTATTGTATAGGATAGTCAACCATATATTTAAGGCTACGAAGTCAAAATTAATTTATAAATTGTAGACAAAGTGAGCTGCCTTTTAATGAACTATAAGCATATTCTAGGCACAGCAATGGTCTATTCACACCATACATTTGCATGTATGCTCTCTTGTTTACTTTTTCTATTGCTGTAAAGAGACACCATGAGCAAGGCTACTAATTAAAGAAAGCATTTAATTGGGGGCTTGCTTATAGTTGTGGAGGGTTAGTCCATGATCATCATGGCAGGAAATATGGCAGCAGAGAGGCAAGCATACTACTATAGCAGTAGGTTAAAGCATATATATTGATCCACAAGTGGGAGATAGACAGAGCACAACTGAGCCTGATGTAGGATTTTGAAACCTCAAAGGCCACCCCCAGCAACACAGCTACTCCAATAGGCCATACCTCCTAAAACGGTTTCACCAACTAGAGACCAAGCTTTCAAATACTTGAGCCCATGGGGACATTCTCATTCAAACGACATTTGCTTTCTTAGTAAATCATTTCTCATTGATGATCAAAGAAGATCATTACATTTTACAGATTCAGAAGCTTCTAACACTGTACAGAGATAGAAAAAAATTGCATGTGTTTTAATATTGTGTATATTCAGGTAGGCTATAATACCATCCTACCGTACAATGATTCAAATAACTTATAAGGTTAATTTTGCTTTTTCATTAAAACATTTCTAATATGCATCAAAGCATACATCTTGAATCTTAGATGCTAACAAATTTACTTCTCCAAGACTCAGAAAATGATATAATTTCAGTGTCAAATCAGCCTTTGTCCTTATTGCTTTGCCTTATTAATGTAATGTAATGGTATCTTCATATAGGATTTTTTGTACTTATATGATTTAATAGACACATTACCAAGAATGGTGAACAAATATTTAGTAAGAAATCATTAATCAACTGGGGAGAACAGTCCCTGTCATGAGGAGCCCATGTGTTTGACAGCGACATCAACTTTGTTCTGAAGTGTTGCATTCTGATATTGGTCCCTAGAAGCATAGTTACAAAAAAATATGTTTCCCAATGTCCATAGAGGAATATCAATCTCTTAATATTTTAGAATCCACTATAAAGAAATAATTTGGTGACTTATTGTTTACTTCTGGTTCTTTGACTCATTCTGGTCCAATTCAGCAGTTCTCTTGAATAATTTCAGACCTTTTTTACATTATAAGACTATTATGTATCATTTGGAAGGCACTGTACTCCATCAGCTTGTATTATGCTAAAGATATTAGCTGTCCTAAAGCCAATTTTCTAGAGTAATTTTTGATCACAATAGGAAAACTCACAGCTTTAGCTGACTTCAAACTTCTGCTCATCAAATCCCTTGCTTGTAGAATAATATTAGGCCTTATTTTTTTCTTAGTGTTTTGATATTAGCTTTTGTACTTCCAGGAGACAAGAAGAACTGGTGCAATAAACAAACATATCATAGTTGTAAGAAGATTATCCATTGTCCACAACTCGATCCATTTTCTGTCTCAGTACAATCCATCATTAACTTGTGATAACTTCTCTTATGCTGATTTGAAATTTACATTTATGTTTCTTGAGAATGCCTAGATCTAAATGTTTTAATTACAGCAATGTGACTATAGGAGCTAATCATGTAAGTAAAAAGACTTGAAAATATTCAAGAAGGATAGAGGGGGGACATGTAACACCATGGTTGTTTTATAATGCTTCAAGAGATCATATTATTTTATATTTACCTAAAGTTACACACGTGTTTGTGTGTGTGTGTGTGTGTGTGTGTCTGTCTGTCTGTCTGTCTGTCTGTCTGTCTGTCTTAAATGAAATTATGCTATTTGGTCTGATGGATCTCCTCAACAGAGCCATAAACTAGCAAAAACCCCAGTACTAGTCACAAGAAACCTCCTTTCAAGTGGTCATTCAAGGCAGTTCAAATGACTCCAAAACCAGTATAAGGCACTGCTGTTGTTTTGGGTGCCTTTCAGAAGTTGAAGATAAGATCCTATTATTGAAGACACAGCACTATTAGGACACAGTTGCCTGATTATTTGAATTGGGGCTAGCCTGAAGTATTCTTTCCTACATCTAGCTTCCATAGTACCATAAAGTACTATGCCAGTTGCCAAGTGAAGGAAACAATTAATAGTCCTACCAAAATGCAATATCTGTGAATCACAACAATGACCGATAATCTGTAAAGATGAAATAGTGGCATTCATATGGTGGCGGTAAACAGATGCTGTATAAGTGGACTTTAAGGCCACTCAACACAAGAATCCTAGCCAACTTCTCAGGGCTAAGGAAGTCATGGATCTTAGAAGAGAACCAATAATCACCATTTTGCTAAACCAATCTGCTTCTTTAACTATATTGTAAATCTTCTCTTTATACCCATAGACAAATGTAGCTACCATGTTTTATCAAAGAAGCTTTGCTACATAAAATGGAGGCCATTACAGAAATCCACAACTAGACACAATGCCAAGATAAATGGATTATGAGGAACCAATCAATACTAACCCCTAATTAGCAGCACAGCTCCTGTACCAACACTTCAGAGAGCATCATGGAGAGTAGGTGGAAACATTGTTAAGAGTCAGAATTCCATGAAGTCTGCTATGTGACTGTGTCTCTTAAAAATAAGTAAGTAAGGCTTTATAAGTAAGACTTACATGAGGACACTATCAGTAGACATGCTAACATGGAGGAGGAAAACTCTCATAGGGTCCTACCCTTAGAAAACGTACTGCGGGAAACAACTGCAGAGAGAGAAGGAGAATTAACTTCTCCTAGGGATGAGTTCCCAGATTGCTTATCCCATATGAAGTAGACCGCTCTGAAACCATATACACACAAGCAATGAAGATGAACTCAGTGGTCATATTTAAATATAAATATATACACATATTCTTTTCTATTGCTGTGATAAAACATAATGACCATGGTAACTAACAGAAAAGTTAATTTTAGCTTATGATTTCAGAGGGTTAGAGTTCATGATAGCAGAATGGAGGTTCCATGTGGCAGGTGGCTGGGGCAGCAAGTGAGCGCATTCATTCTGCGTGGCAAGCAGGAAACAAAAAAGAACTAACTCCAAATATGTGAGCCTTTTCAAACCTCAAAGACTACCTTCAGTGGTACACCTCCTCCAACAAGGTCACATCTCTTTCCAAACAGTTCCACTAACAGGGCACCAAGTAATCAAATATATGAGCCTATGGGGGCCACTTTTATTCAAACCACCACATTCCACTTTCAAGCTCCAATAGATGGTGGTCACATCTTAACGTGAAATGAATTTTGTCCAACTTCAAAATACCTCATACTCTTTTAGTCACAATATTGCAAAATCCAAATTTCAAAATCACTTAGGATAATCCAAGTAATCTCTTAACTGTAATCCCCTGAAGAATCCAAAAACAAATTATCTATTTCCAACACACAATGACACCAAATATTTACATATCATTTCTAAAAGGGAGGAATTGATCCACAGTGAGGAAATACTGGACTATAACAAGATTTAAATTCAGCAGGGAAAATTCCAAGTCCTGAAACTCCATCTCTGATATCAGAGGGCTTACATGGATGCATACTTCTGGATTTTCTGCCTTTTGCTGGTTCCACTCTCTGTCTCATCAATTTCTTGGTGCCAGTATTAAATTTCCTGGCACTCCTTTCCTCTTTAAACTGTACATTTTGTATTTCTTTTTGTCTCGCTTGATCTTTTTTTTTAATTAAGAATTTTTTTCATTCATTTTACACACCAATCAAAGATCTCCCTCTTCCCTCCTCCCGCCCCCCAGCCTCCCCCCCCAACCTACCTCACTCCCTGCTCAAGAAGGCAAGGCCTCCCATGGGAAGAACATCCAGTAGAGGCAAGTCCAAGCCTTTCCCCCTGCATCAAGGCTGCACATCATAGGAAGGTGTCACATCATAGATAGTGGGCTCCAAAAAGGCCCCTCATGCACCAGGGATAGATTATGATTCTACCACCAGGGGACCCACCAAGTAGATTAAGCTACACAATTCTCTCACCATGCAGAGGGCCTAGTTCAGTCCCATGCAGACTCCACAGCCATTGATCCAACTTTCATGAGTTCCCACTAGTTTGGTTTGGTCATCTCTGCAGGTTTCCCCATCATGATCCTGATACACTTGCTCATAGAATCCCTCCTCTCTCTCTCTCTCCTACTAGACTCCTGGAGCTCTGCCTAGTGTTTGGCTGGTCTCACTTGATCTTAATGAATCACAAAACAGAGTCTATGTTAGGCTGTCTTGAAATCCTCTTAACCAAAGAAATTAGCCTAATATTTTAAAAATTTAGCCCCAGGAAAGTTCTTTGGAAGATGGAAGCAACCACATCCATTGCCAAAATATCACAAAAATATTCTCTAAATGAGTAGGAAATATTCTTCCCCTTTGAAGCCTCTTGAGTTGGGCCTCCACACAGTGCTCAGCACTACCCTCTTCCAGGATCCTACTAGGATGACCCATTAAACAAGCACAAAGTCCCATTTTTTTTTCCATATAAAACCATGTGGTCAGGTCTGTTACAGCAATAGCTCACTCTCTGGTATAAACTTTTGTCTTAGTTACTTTCTGCTACTGTTATTAGAAACCAGGACCAAGGCAATTTATAGAAGAATGTTTCTTTGGGGCTGGTGGTTTCATAGTCTATGGTATTAAGCAGATGTAACAGGCAGGAGACAGCCACAGCAGCAGCTAACAACTTACATTTCAAATAGCAAGCAGGAAATAGAAAAAAACTAACTCCAAATAGTGTGAGTCCTCTGAAACTTCAAAGCCTACCTTCAGTGGTACAACTCCTTCAACAAGACCACACATCCTAATCCTTCCCAAACAGTTCCATCAACTGGATACTGAGAGGGTCCAGCCTTCTGCCAATCAGAGAGACTGGGAACAAGATGCAGAGTCAGTTAGAAAAAGACACAGACTTCATTTCTGAGTACCAAAGCTTAGTTTTTTATTATTTTTTATAATAATTTTATTATATTATTTATTATAATTTTATTATAATAATTTTATTACTCTTTGTTGCTTGTTCTACTCTATTCTTTTTCTGTTCTATTCTTCTACCCTGATGTTTCTCTTCTTCCTGATGTCTTCCTTCTCACTTCTTTATTTTTTCCCTTATGGCTTATATACTCCAGCAAAATACTTTAAGCAATATAAAAATTATAATGTGGTTACATTCTATTTTTTAAATAAATGATTACAATGAATACAAGTAAAAAAAACAACATGTTTCCCATTTCCCTTACATAATTATACATGTCACATGTTACAGGTGAAAGACAGATTATCCTCAAGAACTCACATACAGTTAAACATCTATTTTTTAGACTTTTCATAGATCAGGAACCTTTCAGCCATAACTATTTACATAGGCAGTAGTTTTTTGTAATTGCCAGAAAAGCAGGCTACTAGTTTTACTTTTCATAGTTTAGAGTCCTGTCCAATTGTTTTAACTAACAATCCAATTCTTTGTTTTCTAGTTACAAGAAGTCAACTGTTTAAAGCTTTGTTTTTGCTATGATGCACACTGAAACCCCTGAAGACATTTCCCAATATTGAAAAGAACTTGAGCTAACTCCTGGGACTCAACTGTTTTTCTTCATCATCAACCTAAACCATAGTCTATATGGCTCTTTAAAAGGAACTCATCAGTCCTAGCTGCATGACACTTCTTTGGCCTATTTTCTATCCTCTCCAGTCCTTGCTTGATAAGGAACTGGGGCAACACTATATTCTACCTTTACCTATATTAATTTTCCCACTAAATAACCTCTATTATAATCTCTTACTACATTTGTTAAAAACCCTTAATCACCAAAATACTATTTAAACTAACACTATTATTGTATAAAATCATTGCTTCAGTTTAACTGTACAGCTTAAGGGGAAATAATCTTCATAATAATCCATAGATAAAAAGTGTCCAGTAGAATGGGATATTTCCAT